>JAECUM010017798.1:0-61292 GCA_016617855.1 Megalonaias nervosa
TTTTCAAAAGCCATGGTTTAGAGCAGAACTTTCTTTTGTACAAAAGCCATGGTTTAGAGCAAAACTTTCATCATGTTCAAAACCTATGGTTTAGAGCAAAACTTTCTTGATTTACAAAAGCCATGGTTTAGAGAAAACTTTCATGTTCAAGAGCCATGGTTTAGAGCAAAACTTTCTTGATTTACAATAGCCATGGTTTTGAGCAAAACTTTCATCGTGTTCAAAAGCTGTGGTTTAGAGCAGAACTTTCTTAATGTACAAAAACCATGGTTTAGAGCAAAACTTTCATCATGGTCAAAAACCATGGTTTAGAGCAAAACTTTCTTGATGTACAAAAGCCATGGTTTAGAGCAAAACTTTCATGTTCAAAAGCCATGGTTTAGAGCAAAACTTTCTTGATGTTCAAAAGCCATGGTTTAGAGCAAAACTTTCTTGATGTACAATAGCCATGGTTTAGAGCACAACTTTCTTGATGTACAATAGCCATGGTTTAGAGCAAAACTTTCATGATGTTCAAAAGCCATGGTTTAGAGCAAAACTTTCTTGATGTATAAAAGCCATGGTTTAGAGCAAAACTTTCATCATGTTCAAAAGCCATGGTTTAAAGCAAAACTTTTTTGATGTACAAAAACCATGGTTTAGAGCAGAACTTTCTACTTGTTCAAAAGCCATGGTTTAGAGCAAAACTTTCGTGTTCGAAAGCCATGGTTGAGAGCAAAACTTTCTTGATGTACAAAAGCCATGGTTGAGAGCAAAACTTTCTTGATGTACAATAGCCATGGTTTAGAGCAAATCTTTCTTGATGTTCAGAAGCTATGGTTTAGAGCAAAACTTTCTTGATGTACAAAAGCCATGGTTTAGAGCAAAACTTTCTTGATGTACAAAAGCTATGGTTTAGAGCAAAACTTTCATCATGTTCAAAAGCTATGATTTAGAGCTAAACTTTCTTGATGTACAAAAGCCATGGTTTAGAGCAAAACTTTCTTGATGTACAAAAGCCATGGTTTAGAGCAAAACTTTCTTGATGTACAAAAGCCATGGTTTAGAGCAAAACTTAATTGATGTACAAAAGCCATGGTTTAGAGCAAAACTTAATTGATGTACAAAAGCCATGATTTAGAGCAAAACTTAATTGATGTACAAAAGCCATGATTTAAAGCAAAACTTTCATGATGTTCAAAAGCCATGGTTTACAGCAAAACTTTCTTGATGTACAAAAGCCATGGTTTAGAGCACAACTTTCTTGATGTACAATAGCCATGGTTTAGAGCAGATCTTTCTTGATGTACAAAAGCCATGGTTTAGAGCAAAATTTAATTGATGTACAAAAGCCATGATTTAGAGCAAAACTTTCATGATGTTCAAAAGTCATGGTTTAGAGCAAAACTTTCTTGATGTTCAAAAGCCATGGTTTAGATCAAAACCTGTGGCACTTTTAGAGCTAATGTAAAATCAGTTTTATTTAATTGATGTTTTAATTTCATTTATTTTGTGGAGTTTGGAAATTCCAACACATGCGTATATTATTGTTATTGTTTTGTGTGTACATCTATGAAAATTTCCACATCAAGGAATGGAAGTTATAAATTAGGGACATTTAAGCTCGACAAAAGTGTCTGACTCTGCAGTATACAATATATCTGATTCCACAATATACATTATTCCTTGTTGTGTAATATTTCTCATTCCACAGGATACAGAATTTCATGTTGAATTTTGATTATTATATACCCACCATAAGATTGTGGAATATATCATGTTACAATGTTGCCCATCCCTCTGTCTGTTTGTTATTTTGATCCTGCATAGTAAGTCCAGATCTCCAAAATCTACCATTACTAACTTTTGGAAAGGGCTTGCATTTGGAGTAAACATGTACAGAAGAAGCCTATCACTTTTGAGGTAAAAATTTAAAGGTCAAGGTAACTGATTGAAAGAAGCTAAATGTCAGTGTTTGTTCTACACATGAACATTTAAAGGAGAAATAGTTTCCATACAATCATACACCCTATCATAGGCCCTGAATAATTTTTCACACAATCATGCATCCTATAATAGGCCCTGAAACAGCTTCCACACAATGATGCACCCTGTCATAGGCCCTGAATCATTTTTCACACAATCATGCATCCTAGAATAAGCCCTGATATAGTTTCCACACAATCATGCATCCTAGAATAGGCCCTGGGTTGGGAAGGTGTCTATTGATTTGGAAGTCATAAGATCAAAGATCAGAGTTACTTTACCTGAAAGAACAAAAATAGTTTTAAAGAGTAACTTTATTTGTGTGACATAGATGGATTGCACTCAGAGTAAGGTAGATGCCTAGTGATTTGGGGGTCAAAAGATGACTAGGTAAAAAATTAAAAATGGATTCTGCTTAAAAATTTCAAGTCTCAGCCATGTGCCTTCATGGATTGCACTTTGAAGACAAAGAAGTCTATTGATTTTATGGTCAAAAGGTCAAAGGACTGACTAAAAGAAGAAAATTTTATTTTCAATGATACCATTAGTTTAAGATTGCATACTTTGACCACAGCAAGTGTAGGGTGTGTCCTTAAGTAAGAGACAGGTTGATTTGGGGGTCAAAAGGTCATGGTCAAGGTCATTGTGACTTAAAGAATAATTGATTTTGCACAATAGCTTATATTATATAAAAAGTATCTTGATCAAATTTTCTTGGTTTAACAAAAAAACTTTAGATTTTGGTATCAACATCAAGTTCATGGTATGTCTTAAGAAGATTATAGTCTCAGTACAGTAAGTTTAGTTCAAGCTTGCATGCCCTGACCAAAGTCAAGGTCACTGTGACCCATTAGTCAATAATTTCCAGAGTCTACCATGCCTTACTAATGGTTATATAGAGGAACTTTAAACTTAGGGCAGGCATCTGTTGTACTGTTCACATTACTCTTGTATAATTATTAGTCCATATCAGCATCTTTTAAACCTTGGAAAAAAATCAATTTTATTTTGAAAGATGACCGGTATAGAACTTTACTAGTTTTGATTTTTGAAAGAAGTGCTAATAGATAGCTTTATGAAATCTTAAAAGTATCAAATCAGATAGATATACTTGTTTTGCAGTTGATCTCTTTTGTATATCAAGTTCTAGAATCAAATGCCCAAAGCAGTCACATCTATGCAGTTAAGAATTTTGTATAGGTTGACTTTACACTTCATTGGTCATTTTCACCTTGCTGCAATATGTCTTTTTAGATTCCAGTCCTGAAGATGAAAGAATGTGATACAGTCTATGACTTCTGTTGGTACAACAAAATGACATCATCTGATCCGGTCACATGCTGGTAATGATAACATTACATTGTTACAACAAAATGTCATCATCTGATCTAGTCACTTATTAGTGTTGATTGTTTTTATGTACTCATTTTTTCTCCATTAACTTTACATTATCAGAATCATGCAGTATTTCTCCATACTGCACTGCTTGATACTGCATGACGTGTGTCTAAAAATAGTATTGTGTTTTTGGAACTACTTTTTATTATAAACAATGTATGCTCATGTAGCAGATGTCGGAGCTTTTTATTTATTAGATTTGTCTGGATGAATTTAGCAAACTGTTTGATCCATACAAAAGTAGGGATGATAATATTGATCGTGTGGATGAGTTCATTGAGTCACAAAAGGAACTTTCAACAAAGCATGCAAATGAAGGTGATATCCACAATGTCCAGCGATGGCATTAGGACAAGAAACATGAGAAATGCTGTATTGAAATTATCATTCTGATCATTTAAACACTTATTTAGCAAAAATGTTGATAATGATTCATAAATCAAATGGTTCAGATGAGTCATGCTCTCACAGGTCTTTGAAAACAGCAATGAGAGCATTTTAAAGCCAAGGGCCATCTCTCTCAGAGAAATCCCATTTTACAAGTCAGTCCAAGCACTAAATTTGAAAAAAAAAGCAACTGAATAAACCAGGACAATGTAGAAGTTATTTTCTGCTGGCACAATGTGCTCTCGCACCTCAGCTGCTTTGCAGTTTTGCCCATTTTACTTTTTTGAGAAACTGTTTGCAGGTGTTGCTGCTGTTGTGGGTTTTAGTGGCATTTTTTTAGCACAAGATAGGCCAGTATAATTTGTGAAGGAGGAACCTGGGAAAGCCCAGGTAAGAACCATTGACCCACAAGAAGTTGCTGGCAAACCTGAGACTTGAAACCATGCTGACAGGTGAGATGGCAGCGAAATGCAAGAGCTTTAGACCATTTGGCCAGCCAGTGCCCCGAGAAAATGTTTGAGATTTATAGTACAAGTCACACAGGTCATGTAGCTGGGGTCCATTGAACATACATGCAAGTGATTGGGCATAAAATATGTTTTCTAAAGCTGGTGGCAACAATGGCAAATAAATTTACTTGCCTTTCTGCATCTTGAATTTCTTCAAAATATACATTCTTGGTTATGTCTGCAAATTGGAATTGCATGGTTTCCAGAAATTGATCCACTGTGCAGATTTAAACTGCAGTTTAGACTACATGCCAAACAGAACTCACATTCCAATGGTGAATTTACTGGACTCCCAAATGAAATGAATTTAATATTCTGTAACAAACAGTATCTAATCTTACATGTTCTTGAAAGAATTTCATATTTTTTCCACCTTATTATATCAACTATCAATGACAGAACATAAACACATGTGCATCTTGCATTAGGGCCAGTCTCTACAGTCACGTGTATGTCACATGGAATTGACCCAGCTAATAACTCCAGTCCATCACAAGTAGATAAGCAGAATTTAGTTGGCTAGACAGGAAAACAGAATCAGACCAACTGGAAAAGTTGTTTCAGGGTGCATTCATTCACAGTATGACTCTAATTTAAATTTCAAGTAGACAAAATTGAGATTTCTATTTTAAAGAAATGACTGAGCATGCAATATGCTACCAAGTTCAAAGGTCATTGGGTGGTATTATGTGTGCATGAAAACTCTTTCTGTATATTTATTTAACTTTGCTTGTGTATTTACTTTTAATCTAGTAGAAATTCATTCACTTTGTTTTTTGTAGTGCTCTTTTCATTATTCTGTCTCTGGTGGAAAAGCAAAATGAGTATATAAAGGTAACTAAATTTGTATGAGAAAATGTCAACTAATTTTTTTCTGAGCCATACTGCACTCCTAACATCATGCAGTTTAGCTGAGAAAATCTTGCTAACATTTTCCCATGGAAATGCAACAAGCTATAATAAGAGAGAGAAATAGGTTTTTTTGAAGCTTATGCTTGCACTTTAATAAAGGCCAACAACCATAAACATGTATTTCTGTTTTTGCAGAAGCTCCAGTAATGCTAATGCTGCTAGAGATGTGATTAGGCATAAGATGCAGTGTAGTTAAAAATATTGCAAAGTTCAACTTTGTCAGCTTACCTTTACATGAAATTGAGGTAGTGTTATTGACCAACAATTCTTAGATTTGTACCTTTAAAAAATGTGTTCTGTTCTACTTCCTGTCGTTCCTTAATTTACTTTTATTTTTTAATCTATCTTAGTGAGTTGTGTTTTAATGTTCCATAGCTTATCAGATTTATAAGAAATGAATGCCTTCTCTGTTACATAAATTTAAATTTAACCCTAAAATTACAAACATAAAATTGTAAATCTAAAGTTAAGAAACCAACAAGAAAACAAATGTAAGAATAGAGATAGAATAAGGGAATTAGAAGTGATTGTATTGAGATTAAATTGGAAAATAAAGTGCATGAATTAAAAAGGCACAGTTTTGACAGCAGTCCCTGGAGACCAGCCATTCTTTAAAGAAAAATCAGTCTCAAGACATCTGGGGTCTCATTAGATGTCATCATAATATATATTTATTGATCTCAGCATTACAAATCTGGACTTTCATGGCTTTCATGCAAAATGGTTGGACAGAAAGACAGTGTTCGTATACATATCCCTGTTATTTCTACAGCTTGGTTGGACAGAAAGACAATGTTCATATCCATGTTACTTTTGCAGCTTGGTTTCCACAAGCAGAGACAGCCCAATCCACATGTGGGATGCCTTCACAGGAGAGCTTAGATGCAGCTACAGAGCATTCAGTCATGTGGTAGAGTTACTTCCCTTTTCTCCTTCCCACAACTTTCTGTATGGACCAATGCATTCATATTCAAATCATGTCTAAATTACATGTGATAATGACAGTTGTTGGTGTCCTTTATTGGTATTCGACAAGTATGGTGTGAGCAGCAAGTTGGATATTTTTTTTTTCTTGCATAGACTTTAGGAGATTTCCTAGTTCTGAGTTTACTGGACGTGTTACACTTGCTTGTAAAAATTATTAGAATTCAGTTCATGAAATTTTGGCATAAAATTAATGGTTTGAGTTCTAAGACAGTAATATAGCACAAACTTAGCATTGGCTGCAAAAATAATTAACAGAGGTCTAATTTGGTCTTGAATTAGCTTATATGTTAAAAACAATTATTTGGATTAAAACCCTACCTTACTGTACATTATTTGGATTAAAACCCTACCTTACTGTATATTATTTGGATTAAAACCCTACCTTACTGTATATTTTGGATTAAAACCCTACCTTACTGTATATTATTTGGATTAAAACCCTACTTTACTGTATATTATTTGGATTAAAACCTTACCTAACTTCAACAAAAAAGCTTGCAAAATAAATTCATATGCTTATCCTAAGCAAGTTACTGCTGGGTAATGACAAGTTGTTGTTAATCCCACCATGACAGTATTGGGGGTATAATATTGATGGGGAATAATGAATAGTTGTTAATCCCACCATGACAGTAGTAGGGACATGTAGTGGTGGGTAAAGTCAAATTGTTGTTACATCCCACCATGACAGTAGTAAGGCATATACTGATGGGTACTGGCAAGTTGTTTTTAATCCCACCAGGACAGCAGTAGGGACATATAGTGGTGGGTAGAGGCAAATTGTTGTTACATCCCACCATGACAGTACTAAGGCATATACTGATGGGTACTGGCAAGTTATTGTTAATCCCACCATGATGGTAGTTGGGGTATATACTGGTGGGAAATGATAAGTTGTTGTTTCAGTAAATATATAATACAGTCGGTCCCCCTCATGAATGGCCCCCCTGACCAGCGGCCGCCTACTTTTCATGGTCAGAATCTCTTGGCATCGATGAGTCTGTGTTCAAAAGTACCCCTCAAGAAAGGCCACCCCTTTATCATGACCAGCAGCCACATTTTCTTTTAATATGTGTCCAGAACCAATACCAATAAGGTTAATGTTATATCATTAACGCTGATGTTTACAGGAAATTGGGTCGGCAGCATTTTGAGTCTGGGGCTTCACACAGTGGTCAAGCTTTTTTCTTTGATGATTACGACCAGACATAATTGTTATGATCATAACATGGTCAGCATAGGCTGAATATAGATTTCATGGATTAAAAAAGAGAGAGAAAGTAATCTTGAACAAAACGGTACCAGATAAAGACCACAAAATCACATGACAATACATGTATCACTTCCTTTATAAAGAAGGCAGTTTGTTTACTCTACAAAAGTTTTGTCTGCATAATTAAATTGTAGTACTATACATTTAGCAAGATAGGATTAAATCATTACAAAACTTAAACATGTCATCACATAAATGGAGAATTAATACTTTAGAAAAAAGTTAAAATTATTCGACTTGACACAATGGGGAGAGGTTATGAGTTCTTGCCAAAAAATGTTACGTCAGGAAGACTCAAATAAACAACATCACAACAGACAAGGAGAATATTCTGTAGCAGTGGCAAAATGATTTAATGCCAAGCAATGTATGTACCCAGATCTAATTGATATTTTTGAATAGTTTTGCAATGCTCATGCCAACAGTACCCCACATGCATTTCACACTTATGACATAATAAGAACTATTAATGTTAACTTGAAATAAGTCTGTTCTGAAGATCAGTAAAATCTTTTAATAATTAATGCTACTTTTAAATAAAGATATTAAAAGCTTTGAAGTGACATGTTTCTTTCTTACTACATAAATGCATACATATACATGCACATACTTCTCAAAAATATAGTCCCTCTCTGGGAATGCCATCCTTTGCCAGTGCAGAATGAGTGGCTGTATAAGAGGGAGACCAATGTACTGGTGAGTTATAACAAGTTGTTGTTAATCCCACCATGATAGTAGAAGGGCATATAATGGTGTGTTATGACAAGTTGTCGTTAATCCCACATAACAGTTGTGAGGGCATACACTAGTGATGAATGACAAGTTGTTGTTACATCACACCATGACAGTAATAGGGGCATATACTGGTGTGTAATGACAAGTTGTTACATCACACCATGACAGTAGTAGGGGCATATACTGGTGTGTAATGACAAGTTGTTACATCCCAACATGACAGTAGTAGGGGTATATACTGGTGTGTAATGACAAGTTGTTACATCCCAACATGACAGTAGTAAGGGTATATACTGGTGTGTAATGACAAGTTGTTACATCCCAACATGACAGTAGTAGGGGCATATACAGGTGTGTAATGACAAGTTGTTACATCCCAACATGACAGTAGTAAGGGTATATACTGGCAGGGATTGACAAATAGTTGTTAATCCCACATTGACAGTAGTAGGGGTGAATTCTGGTGGGAAATGACAAGTAGTTGTTAATCCCACATTGACAGTAGTAGGGGTGTATTCTGGTGGGAGATGACAAGTAGTTGTTAATCCACCATGACAGAAGTAAGGGCATATAGATAGTGTTGGTCTTGTACAATTATTAGTCACACTTTGGTTATTTAGGTAGCATCTAATTACATTAACATGGTCTATTGTTCAGTGGGATAATTGGCAGGTAAAAAAATGATACATATCTTTTCAAGGAAAAGCTACAGACATAGTATCCATGTTTTTGTCTGTTTATCTGCCTGTCCTTCACACCTTCACTCAGTTCCATTGTATAATTTTAAAGACCTATGTAACTGTGAAATAAATTTGGTATACTTGTACATAATAAGTAGAAGGAGTGTTGCATACCATAATGGCAGTCAGTCTTCAAGGAGTGTTGCATACCATAATGGCAGTCAGTCTTCAAGAAGTGTTGCATAGCATAATCGCAGTCAGTCCTCAAGGAGTGTTGCATAACATAATGGCAGGCAGTCTTCAAGGAGTGTTGCATACCATAATGGCAGTCAGTGTTCAAGGAGTGTTGCATACCATAATGGCAGGCAGTCTTCAAGGAGCGTTGCATACCATAATGGCAGTCAGTCTTCAAGAAGTGTTGCATACTATAATGGCAGTCAGTCTTCAAGGAGTGTTGCATACCGTAATGGCAGTCAGTCTTCAATGAGTGTTGCATACCATAACGGCAGTCAGTCTTCAAGGAGTGTTGCATACCATAATGGCAGTCAGTGTTCAAGAAGTGTTGCGTACCATAATGGCAGTCATTGTTCAAGGAGTGTTGCATACGATAATGGCTGTCAGTCTTCAAGGAGTGTTGCATACCATAGTGGCAGTCAGTATTCAAGAAGTGTTGCATACCATAATGGCAGTCAGTGTTCAAGGAGTGTTGCATACCATAATGGCAGTCAGTGTTCAAGGAGTGTTGCATACCATAATGGCAGTCAGTCTTCAAGGAGCTACAGTGGCTCATTATTTTGTGTGCTGGACTCCAGACTGAAGGTGTTCAAGTAAGAACCCTACCATTTGATAGCGGAGGGCAGACATCTTGTTGTGTCCTTGGGCAAGGCATTTTCCATTAGTTTTCTTGGCATAAATAACCTACTTGTGTTCATGTGCCATAAAGCATCAAACCAAATGAATCTTATCACAAGGTCAAGATCATGGTTCTTTAGCTTAAGTTTTACAGCTCCCATCTTCTGCTCCATAACTTTAAAGCCATTTGATATTAAGGGATGAAACTAGGCATATTTGTATATCATCAGTCAGATGTGTGTAGCATACCACATTGGTGGTACACTCTTCAAGGTCAAGGTCATGATTCAGTATTTTATGTTTACATCATACTTTCCCTTCTGCTCCATAACTTTAGATCTGTTTTAAGGGATGAAACTTGGCATATGTATACATCATAAGTGAAAGGCATTTCACATACCATATTGGGAGTGCTGTTCTTGTGGTCAACTATTAAATGTTTCTGTCACAATTTCCATTCCGCTTTAAAGGTGTTTGAGATTTAAGGATAAAACTTGGGATTCATGTACATCATCACTAGAAGGAGCCACACACCGCATGGAGGTCCTCTCTTCAAGGTCGAAGTCACTGTTTAGTATTTTAAGATTTCCCTTCAGAGCTGTTTTGGATTCATGTAAATCATACATCCTCGCTCATAAGTGTTTCATATGCCATGTAAGAGATCTTGTCTTCAAGGTCAAAGTTTTGGTTCTGTATTTTAATTTGCAATGTGACTTCCTTTTGGGAATCAATCTTGACGGTCAGAGTCATTGGAAATCGATTGACATTGGGAATCAATCTTGAAGGTCAATATCATGGTCAAGTATTTAAGAGTTCCATCTTCCTTCCCATCCACGCTTTAATTTTTCAGTCACTTGAGAGTAAGCGATAAAGCTTGTAAACTAGTATATATCGTCTTTAGAAGACCTGTCATTGTGAACATGGATGAGTTCCTGTCTCCAAGGTGAAGGTCATGGCTCATGTTATGGCTCTCTTTTACACTTGATAACTTTAGAGCTGCTTGAGATTAAGGGATGCACATAAATGTCATCATTAGCAGGTGTGTTGTGTGCTATATTGAGTATATTCAAGGTCAGTGTTATGTTGTTTATGTGTTGAATTTTTCCATTACACTTTCATTTTCACTCGACGGTTTCTGAGCCATGTTAGATGAAGGGATGAATCTTGGTATAAATTTGCATCATCACTAAAAGCTGTGTTGCATATCACATTGTGGTACCTGTGTTCAAGGTCACAGGTCAATATTTTTGGGTTAGTTTCACATTTCCCCATAAGCTTTGAAACATTTGAACTTTCTAAGACAAATGGATGAAGCTTGGTATAGCTATATATATATATATATATATATATATAGATATAGATATATATATATATATATATTCAGGGATTTTAATATCATGAAAGCTGTTTGTGATACAGATGAAATTTGGATACAGGGTACAGTTAATGTTCGTGTCTGATATATTTATTAATGTTTTATTTTCAAGATTAATGTCAGTGGTAAGTATTTTTACCCCTTTTCTATGCATCTCCTTAAATGGTCTTTGTGATAGGGAAGTAAAACTTAGTTCCTTTCAATGTTTGCCCAGTAACATGACTGTTCCATCTTTAAGGTTATAATCAGGTTTCATTATTGTGAAGTTTTGTGATCTATCCATGGTAGGCGGGCAACACAAATTCACTGAATGTGGTTGTTGAGCACTGTTTCCTTTGATTATGCTGCCTTCCCTTTTTTTCTGACTTTTCACTCCTGGCATCTTGTTTTCCATCACAGTATTTTGTTGACCATATTTTTAAATATGTAATACCACCGAGTTGATATGAGGATAAAAGTTGTTCATTCTTCACAGGATGAGCTAACACCAGCCTACAGCCTTCATTTTGACCCTGATGGTGACAAACTGTACTGTGGCTTCAACAAGATGATCCGAGTGTTTGATGTGAGTCGACCCGGTCGAGATTGCCAGGAAAGACCAACATATGGTACATAAATATACTTAAATATGGTCTGAATTTCATGAAACATGTTTAAACACACACACCCACACCCACCCACCCACCCACCCCCACACCAATACTCCATTTTGCTCATTAAGAATTTGTTGTTAGCATACATAGTAAAAATGACTCAAAACTGACTGTAGATGGTATCCAAAGACAATGTATTTTCCTTCCAGAGGGCATATGTACCTAAACAAAAGCATTACAATGACAGAATTTATTAATCAGTGCCTTCAATAATGTAAATAAAGAGAGCAAAGAACACAGTTTGAATAAAACTTGGGGAAAAGCAACAAACACAGTCTGTATACAGATATGGAGAAAGCAAGGAACACAGTCTGTATACAGCTATGTACAATATTAAGAATGTTTACACCATGATCCTAAAGTAAACACAGTGCATGCCAATCAGGTTTACAGTGAAAATGGAGAAGAGTATTCTCCTATTTTTTGTGAAGCTTGCATTTGTGGAAGCTTGACATCATGATCACTTTGTCATCTGTTTGTCTGTCCATCTGTACCACTTTTACAACCCAAAATTAAGGTCAGTGTTATAGTGTTTTAGATTAAGTGTCAACATTGTTTTATTTGCATGATTAAGGCAGTCTTGACAAAAGTTAGTCCTTAAAAGATCACCTGCGGGACTCTCATCAAAATAGTGCTGGTTTGAAATAGTGCTGGTTCAAATCCTACCACTGTATCAGTGAGGGTCAGCTACCATGGTGAATCCTTGGGCATGGCACTTGACTCTAATTAATTAGTTTGAACAATCGGTAACCTAATTGTATTTATGTCCTGTAAAACATGAAACCAAACGAAACACAATTTTACAATGTACCTACTGAATTCATAAAATATGGAATTTGACCTTTGACTTGGTAGCCCGTGTTGAAACTAAGTTTTTCCAGTTGAGACATGTCAGTATTGCAGATTTTCAGATATTTAATTTATGAGATCACTGAAAAAAAATATTAAACAATGATTTAAATAGCTCTTTTTGATATAGAGAAAAATGTAAAATAATGTTGATGAAAGTCTGAATTAATAGACCAAACCTTTTTCAGTTAAATCAGCTTTTAGCAAATTTTATTAAACTAAAGGGGCTTATTGTGATAAATAAATTCAGTACAAGGTATCTCAGACTGGAATCAAGTTTCTGTATTATGTTTAATATAATGCTTATTTACATTTATCAAGACAAATGCTGTGTACTCAAATGATTGTGTTATATTGTGATGTTATGGATCATTGCTTTGAACTCGCATGGCTGTCAGGCTACTTTCTGTGTGTATATCATTGATGTCATCATCAGACTGGGCCATTGCTGTCTTGCATGGTCATGATCAACACAGTTGGATCATTGCTTTGAACTCACGTGGCTGTCAGGCTACTTTCTGTGTGTATATCAGTGATGTCATCAAACTGGGCTATTGCAATCTTGCATAGCTGTCAGACTCGCTTGTCTGTGTATATCTGATGTCATCATCAGCATAGTTGGGCCATTGTTATGAACGCACATGGCTGTCAGGCTTCCCTCTGTGCACCATTATGTATCTCAGATCTTCCATCTATCATATTGGGTTAACACGATGGTACTGTAAATATTATCAAAGAACATAATTTACCTTTAACAAATGTTTTTTAAGCTTTTCTAAGGTTATGTTTAACAGCAGTAGAACTTTTGACTCACATATTGTTCATTTTGTGTCATTCCTGATTTAAATTCAGAATGTGGAATCAATTTTAATTGTGTTCAGATATAATTTGAGGGGAATCATTTATTTCAATTATTCATTGGAATTACAGTGATCATAGACCTTTTGACTAAAACACTATTTTGGGATTATTGAGGACTCATTCAAAGACATTCTGGATTATATCATTTGGTACATCAAGGATTATATCATTTTGGTACAGCAATACTTGGTACATCAGCACATTCAAGATGTTGAATTCATTTGGAATACTTGATACTTTTGGACTTATGATTGAACATTCAGCATTATTTGGATTTAATGTACAATACTTTAAGTTTCTTTTAAATTTTCACTTTGTAGTCAAGGGAAATAAAATGTTTGTTGATATTTACAAAACTTGTTGATTTGCTTTTATCAGTTACTTAGTTAAAGACCATGGAGTCATAACATTGTGACTTCCATCATTTGGAAGAGTTACTGTCCCAGATTGCGTGTCCTCTCATCATTATTCCTACAACTTAACTCCACTAAGGATTTCAACCAAACTATTTGGTATTTATATTTGTGAGACCTTGAGTAATTTCATTTCCAGAGTTACATGACATCATTTAGCAGACATGATTTTTCTCCGTTTTAAAGCGGAATTCCGCTTTTCTCTTGACTTGAATTAGATTTTTCTTGATATAGTCCGGTTTTTATATCATCTCCGATATGGTTTTCTAAAAACGATCTGTCCGATCCCATTCCGCAATGACCCTTGTAAAGTATTTGTTCCATATATTAGTTAGCACATGACTCTCATAAAGAGTATTCTGATTGTTCAAAAATTTAAATTCATCCAATGAATCTTCGTGTAATGGAAACTGATGGCAATGCTAAGAAGAAGCATGCTTGCAAAACATGGTGTCCCGAGTTGTTGAGAGAGACCATGACACGAGAAGTTGAGATAAAGGTTTAAAAAATGTATGGAAATGGGAATGGCTGGAGCGAAAAGTTGACAGAAATTTAGTTGGTCAGTTTGTAAGAAAACTGAATGCAAGAGGACTGGGATTTTGTGACCTCTGCAAGAAAGATCTGAATTACGGTAATCGTGGTTGGAAGAGTTTGGAACAGCACCTACAAAAGAAGCTGCATACGGAAAAATTGAAGCTCAGAAGGCATCTGGAAAAAGTGCAGTTAATTACTATAAGAAGAAAGATTTCTTGCATGAGAAAACAGACGTAGCCGTCTGTCAGAATATGTGTACTGCATGTCGCCAATACAAGCACTAGCTTGAAAGGAAAAGGCTCTCGTTGAGAAGGAAAGAAACGATTACACATTGAGCCAAAAATGGCAGCGGTGACAAAAAGGAAGGCTAAAGAAATAATTGCCAAAGCCGCAAAAAGATCTCGACTGGCATATCAACAGGTTCTGTCCAGTGGAGAAAAAGACAAGTGAATGTATGGGATTATTTTTGTATAGTTGATATACTTGGTTTATTTTACAGATTTGTTATGAAAAGTGAAAAGTATAACATGTTTGCTGCAAAAATTGACAAATTAATGTGACTTAATTACGATGTGAACACTGACATCCACATGAAATAACTTCAGCATCAATAGTATTGGAGAACAAATTCATGTGACAATAAATATTGTGAAATTATTCAAGTCAAGTTGAACATTTTTGGTAAGTTTATTAGTTTTTCAAATGATTATTTTGTTTCATATTATGATCATAAGTTGCACCAAGATCAGTTTTTTATGATTGTAAAATGCGTTTTTGGCTGGGGGCCTTCAGCCCCCTGGACACAAAAGATCGGGGGTGCTGCCCCTCGAGACTGCGTTAGGGGAGGACCCCCAAACCCGCCCTTAAAATTTTTTCAGCTTCATTTTATGGAAGACCAAAATCATGTCTGATTTAGAAGTTATTCTCCTTGATTGCATGTTCTTCATGTTCTGTATAATAACTTTGCCTAGTTTCATTGAATTTCAGCCAAATCCAGCATTCAGTTTCATATTGATAACAAGTCTAATAAGTTTGAATTCTAACATTCCATGATTTTGTTTACACAAGTAATGGTCCCTGAATATCCATCTTTCTGACTTTGGCTTCTGCAGCATTACTTTTTCAAGGATTGTTAGATTTTATTTAAAGTGTCATGCCGCTTTATATTTCAGCCAAATCCAGCATTCAGTTTCATATTGATAACAAGTCTAATAAGTTTGAATTCTAACATTTCATGATTTTATTTACACAAGTAATGGTCCCTGAATATCCATCTTTCTGACTTTGGCTTCTGCAGCATTACTTTTTCAAGGATTGTTAGATTTTATTTAAAGTGTCATGCCACTTTATATTGATGAGACGTTGACAAAGTTCAATTACCATGAAATTTTTCAACGCAGTTATGTCCCCTAATTGACTCCTCTGCTAACTGTGATTTCTTTAGAATAACTTTAATAAGGTTTTTCAGATTTCAACCAGATTTACACCATTAGTATTATTTATGCTGATGAAAATTGCAATGTGGATGCCTGTCAAGTTGAATAGTCCTGCCATATCAAAAGAAGGTTATTGTGATCTAATTTTTATGCTTGAGTGACTTCTCAATATCTTGGACTCTATTTAATTTGTACTTTGGAGCTGGTATGTGAAGTACTGTAATTCAACCATGCCAAAACCAGGTCACTGTGACATAATTTTCATGATTGAGTAGATCCATTTGTTACACCCTCAATATCTTTGACCCTCTCAAGTAGAGTAACTCCATTCATACTAAAAGTATGTCACTGACCTAATTTTCAACCATGCCAAAACCAAGTCACTGTGACATAATTTTCATGTTTGAGTAGATCTATTTGTTACACCCTCAATATCTTTGACCCTCTCAAATAGAGTAACCCCATTCATACAAAAAGTAGGTCACTGACCTAATTTTCGGGCTTGAATCTCTCATATTTTCTCCATGCCAGTTTGAATTTTGCTGGCTACTCCAAATTTTCTCCTGTTTTTAAATGGAATAATGTTTATGAATGAACATCTTGTTGCTAGTTTTCTTTAAAAAAATTTCTGTTGCTTATAGCAAAACAAGGACAGGCTGGAATAATCTCCTGTATAACACACAGTCCAACAGACAGGGGAGTGTATGCCGCCGGCTCCTACTCCAGAACAAGTAAGTATTTGTAGATGGCAGAATTTTGGATTTCTCTGAAGGAATATGAAATTTTCTTGCCTTAGAAGGTCAGTAATCAATTTTTATTAACATTTATTGTCAGTATTTTGCTAATCAAGTAAACTTCATACTGGTAAAAGAATATCTTTCACACGTAAACACTAATAAAATTTGATGAGTTGTTACTGTCTAATGTGAAAGTATTCATTAGATTTAGTAATTTTGTACTTAAAATGTATATAAGACATTTTTAATCCCATGTAAAACTAGATTTAATAATTTGTACAGAAAGTGTATGTAAGTCATTCTGAATACCATGTAAACTACAGGTTTTACTACTAACAGTACTAATTATACCAAGTTAATCTTTTCATATATACTTATCTCATACTAATAAAAGTAAAACTTTCTCTTTCCCAAATATCTTTATCTTTCCCCTCAGCACTACCATGCTTATTATTATATTTTATATATATATATATATATATATATATATATATATATATATATATATATATATATATATATATATATATGTGTGTGTGTGTGTATATATGTATATATATAAATGCAATAAACTGACAACGAACAGTGCAAAACTAGTATCTAACTAGCCTGAGTGCTTTCAACTCTTAATGAGTCTTTTTCAGAGGCAAATACAAAACATAGACAAGACAAACAAGTAAAATCATTGTGTTTGCAAAACTTTACATGACTATTTCTACAGGAATTAAATGTTTAAATTTATTATATTTAAACTAGTTTATTTCAACTTGTTGTGGATGCTGGAAAATATTTTCAGTTGACCTAGAAATTGATGAGCCATAACATCTGTTAATTTATGTAAATTTATGTAAGCACAAATTATATCCCAGATATTTCATTATTATAGTAGTAACTATAGGCTGTTGGGTGATTAATAAGCAAATTTAGAGAATTATTTGAAAGAAAATGTCAGCTGCAAAAAGATAATTTTATTTGCTCATGGCTGTCTTTTTCTAGTCTTCTTGGTTTAAACTGCTTGGTTTTAATGTTCTAAGGTGGTGTATCCAGTAAGATTCCTTTTTTTTTCCTGGTTTCGGAACTCCAGTTGGGGTTGTGAGCAATTGCAATAAGTGTTATATCACTGAAAGTGTGGCCACGGGAGAAGAAGTGTTCTGCGACTGGGCATCTGTACAGCTTCTTTGTCATCCAGTCAGATCTACGAAGGCTGATCCTTTTGTGTAGCTTTTTAGTTTCTCCGACATACTGAATGCTACAGATCTTACATATGATGTGATAAATTACATTCTCTGTTTTGCACGTTTTGTTTGGATCATGTATGTTCAGTTTTTCTCTAGTCACAGTGCTAGAAAATGTCCTGGTTTCTATCATATGTTGACAGGTTTTGCACCTTTTATCGCCACAGGGGCCAGATTGACTAGGGTGGTCTTGATTAGTGATTGGCGTTAGCTTCGCGCTGACCAGGATGTCCTTGAGGTTTTTTGGTCTCTGGTAGGCTACTACAATGTTTCTTGTGGAGGATTAACTTTGGTGCATCTCACAATTCCACAATTGACCAGTGTTTCCCGACGATTTTACCTACTTTGGGGTTGTCTGGATGGTAGGTCAGGATAAATGGTATCCTATCAGCCTTTTCCTTCTCTCCATCTTTTAGTAGGTCATTGCGGTTTAGTTGTTTAGCCAAGGCTTTGATTTGCCTCTTCAATCAGGTCTTTGTCGCAACCTCGGTAAATCAAATGTTTAGATAACTCTTCAGACTATTTTTGGAATGTTTCATCGTCGGAGCAAATTCTGCGTATCCTTGGTGCCTGGCTATATGGGATATTCCTAATACAGTATTTTGGATGAGATCTGGTTGGGAGGAGATACTGGTGTTTGTCGGTTGGTTTCGAGTAGATGTCTGTATGGAGTTTGTTTTCTACCAATCTGGTTGTTGTGTCCAGGAAAACGTGGTTTGAGTTGGAGATTTCTGCCGTGAATTTTATTGAAGGATGGAAGTTGTTTGCCTTTGATATGAAATCATCCAGACTTTCTCTTCCATGTTGCCACTTCATTTCTATATCATCGATGAAGGGCACCCACTGGTATGGTGTAAGTTCCACTGATGCTAAAAGTTGACCCTTCAGTTTTCACATAAAAATATTTGCATACGAAAGGGCCATTTTTGTATCCATTGTGGTTCCATTGATTTGGAGGTAGTTTTCTTCATTAAATTCAAAGTTATTGAATTTTAGGACATGCTGAATGAGTTTGACTAGGAAGTGAGTGGGTGGATTGTTTACAGTTCTTGTTTTCCATGCTTCTCTTCACGCCTCCTTCCCTTCGTTGTGTGGTATGTATTAGTATATAAAGATGTGACGTCTAAGGAAACAAGCAATGTATCTAGCAGTAATAATTCTCTTGCTTTGCTTGTTATGAGGTAATCTGTCGTGTCCAGAAGATATGATGGTAATTTGTGGACATGTGGTCTTAAGAGTACTCATTAACACTTGTATTGCTTGCGACATCACATGAGTGCTCATCACCACTTGTATTGCTTGGGACATCACATGAGTGCTCACCAACACCCCTTGTATTGCTTAGGACAGCACATGAGTGCTCACCAACAGTCCTTGTATTGCTTTGGATATCACATGAGCACTCATCGCCACCAGTATTGCCTGGGTTATCACTTGCCACCAAATCTTGTATTAGCTGGATAACTCATAATACACATTATGGCCACCATCTTGAAAATGTTGTTATTACCAGTCCCAATAGATGGAAAGTAATATCAACATTGAGTTTTCACCAGAAGACTTCTTAAGATGTCTAGTTGGTACTAAATTAAAATGGTGCCAATCTGACATCAAATGTGACCACCACGGCAGTGTATCTTGAAAATCTTGTTACTGCCAGTCACCATAGATAGAAAGTCATATCAACATGCAGTTTTCACCAAAAGACTAATTACAGTATCTTTTTGGTCCTGAATGACAATGGTGCCAATTTGATGTCAGATATGGTTGTCACTCTGAACATATTCTTTTTGAACAGTAGAGCATCAGTCCCCTCAAGTAACTCTTGTTCTTTATTGAATTTGTCAGATACCATAACAGTTCATTATATGATACATGTTTTTTTCCAGTTTCTGTTTATCATGATCCTGCAGGAGAGATGGTATGCATGTTCCAGGGCCAACAGGGGGGAGTAACTCATATTGCCTTTTCACCAGATGGAACAAAGTTGTACAGTGGCGGAAGAAAGGTATACCATATGCAATTAATTAATTGCATTTTCATAAAATATTGAACTTTTGTGTGCTCCTCATGATGTGGGCTTCTAGCGTTGTTCATCTTTGTGTGAGTAGGTATGCAGATGGCTTTGATTCATGTTTTTTCTAGCATTTCTATTTCTGTAATCTCTTAAATAATTCACTTCATATTTGGTAAGTAATATCAAAAATAACATTGGGGACACATTTTGGTCAAAGTTTTTTGCATCAATTGTGTTTCCAATGCCCCTCACTGGATTCACTTCATATTTGGTATAACATCTAATACTCAGTTGGGAGCTGTGGTGGCTCAGTTGTTAGTGTGTGTTGGACTCATGATCAAAAGAATGATGGTTCAAATCCTACAGTCTGACCAGCCTGGGTCAGCTGCTTTGGTATTGGGTATGGTACTTCACTCCTATTACCTTGGCACTAAATAATCTACATGTGTTCCTGTGCCATTACAACAAAACCAAACCTTTTTTCAGTGCCACTCCTGCAGTGCAGTAGGGCATTATTGGGGACACATTTCGGTCAAAGTTTTCATTTAAAGTTTTTCATCATTTATATTTTCATGGCATATATCCTGATTCACTTTATATTTGGAACTTCATCATATAATCCCCCTTCTCCCAGTGCTATGCTAGCCCCTGGGTTATGCCTTGGGTTGGGTCAATGGTACAAATATTAAATTTGTAGCACATCTTGGTTCAAATTTTTACTTAAATTGTTTTTTGATCACATAATTCTATAATCCTTTGCCAGATTCATTTGGGTTCTGTCCCAGGGTAGGGCCATGGTGTCAGTAATTAATGATACTGCACACCTTTTGGGATGAAAGGTTTTCATTATTTTATTCCTTTAAACCCTTGGCGAGTTCATTTCGTGTTTGGACTGTAATATCATCACATCACTACGTCATTAATTTTAGCACTCCTGTTCCTTGGTGGGACATTAGGGTATGAGGTACATTGGAGTGGGGTGGAGCACATTTTAATTCAAAGTTTTAAGTTTTTCTTCATCACAATTACATTAAAAACTAGGGTCTCTAAAGTGACCGATGCTTTTCTAGATAAAAGGAATTTCATTATGAATAAAATGGTGCTTATCTTAAATCCAACATAGCAGCCATGAGTTATATGGACTTTTTAAATATTATTGATAATCATTCATAATTCTAATGGCCTTACAAAAAATGTTATAAAAAGTATCTCATTTGTTAATGTTTCTTGATTTGAGGACTGTTTTTCTTCGTGGCACAAATGTATTGATTCACATAACCAGATGTGATTTTCAGAGGAGAAACATTTTTTTTTAGCTAATCTTTCATTAAATGTTAAAAACAACTAGCTTTCTTAATTATTTTCACTCTTGCACTCATCTGCAGATGTTTTCTCATAATTTCATTCTCTTTCTCACTCTCGTGTTGTATCAGTGCTTGTATAATGATATGGTTTTTCACATCTATGAAACCATCAGTGTTCTGAAAACCTCTCAAGACTAAATTAAATTTAGTCTCAAGGGTTTTGATTAATGGGGGTTTAATTGTATAATACATTTAAAATATTTAGAGAAAGATGAGAATTAAAACCTAATATTTACTTTACAAACAGACTACTAAGCTTGTTGATTCATTATGCAATAATAATTTACTGTCATTTTTCTTAAATACCTCTATGTTTCAGATTTTTAATCTTTAAATATACTGAATGTCTTGAAGGTGTTCAGTATTTGAACATCCGAGTCAGGCAATCTCTTACCAGTGGTCTTTCGATGTTAAAATTTTAACCATTAACATTTTGCTAGAACATTACAAAGTTGATACAAACAAACTGAAAAATGAAAAAAATCAACAATAACTATCAAATTTATTTAAGTTTTTCTTTAATTCCGGCTCAAGAATGCTAATATCATTATTAACATCATCATCATCTTTGGTGATTTGTGCTGACATCTGAGAACTTGTGTGACAATCATGTTCAAATTTTGATTCACCTGTTGTTCACCTTCAATGGATTGTTCATGTAACTTTGACATACCATGAGTTTCTGTTTTAGTTTCGCACACATTGGTCAGATTCATAGTGGTCAGATTCATAGTGGTCAGATTCATAGCAGTAATGAGTGATATCTGAGGTATTGTGGTAAAGAAACCCATACCAATGTTTTATATCTCCTGACATCCTTAGGCCTTATCATTTTTGCACCTTACTTGCCATTATAAGACATTGTTCATTGTTTTAGTGGGGCCCCGAGTGGCCGAGTGGTCTAAAGTGCTCTTCGTTACGGATCACTGCCATCTCACCTCTGTCTGTGTGGGTCGAGTCTAGGATTCGGCAAATGTGGATATGTGAGAAAGCTTGCCAGTAGCTTCTCGTGGGTCGGTGGTTCTTTCCAGGGATTTCCCAGTTTCTTCCTCCACCATTAATACTGGCCGCCATGTATAGCCTATCGTGTGCTGAAAAATGGCGTTAAGCCCCACAACAACAACAACAACATTGTTTTAGTAAATACACTTATTTGATATATTCAGTGTTTTCTCAAGGTCACTGGAACACTTATTAAATATACCAATGAAATTCAAGCATCCAGGTGCCAGGGAGCTGTGCTTTTAAATTTCTTGGGGAAAACCCTACATTCAATGATTATTGCTTTGGGGAAAACCCAAGTTGTATATAGGGGACTGCAAGTTAGTGAGTTCTGAAATTTAGAGCATAAATAGTAAACATTGAGGGAAATTTCATCATTTTTATTTTGAAGATGATAATTCGCCACTACAGGAATGTCATGGCAACTGGGAAGAATCAAAGTCATTATTGGGAAAAGTAACACAGAATTGGCAGAATATAGGGTATTTTGAATTGGGGAATGGGTCTGAATGTCAGACCCAGAAGAAAACAAATAAAAAAATGCCAGAATAAAATGGAATGAGTTCATAAAATACTACTCATATGATTGACCCTAAAGATACCTGTAATCTTCTTTAATGTTAAATATCTCTAACCATATAAAAGCTTGATTTCTAGATAACCACCATAATCAAGCAGTCATGAAGTGGCTTGATGCGATAGAACAGTGAGACACTTTGATTGATTTCCTAGTTATTTATAGAATATACCAAACGCTTGGTGAGGCTGGCAGTAGTCAACATAACAGTTTTATATATTCAGCAGTAATATTCCTGCTGTTACGTGCAGTTGTAATGTGCACGCAACTGCAGCAACTGTGCTGAAATTCAAGATAAACACCTGTAAGTTTTTTCGATATCAATTTAAAGTTATTTATCACACATGTCAGTTGAAGCATAAGTTAAGAGGTCTAGACATTTATAGGTTATGTTCTTATACAAAAACAGCCTCCTTAAAAATCAAAAATCCCCCAGAAATAAATGTACATATTTACATATTCCACAGGATCCTGAGATTTTATGCTGGGACATGAGGAACCCAGGACAAATTCTTTTTACTGCTCTACGACAAGTTGAATCTAACCAAAGGATCTACTTTGACCAGGACAGGTATACTCTGTTGTTGTGTCTGATTTTTTAAGAGAAGGAAAAGTTAACTTGTATCATGAATTTATTTTTTATTATTTCCCACATATCTATAGAGGGAGGGGTTATAAACCCACTACACCTACATTTTATTTTATTGCTTTTAGGCTTATATGGGTTTTCTCGCACAATTTGTAGTGCTCAAAATGGTGAAATATGGTATTTGCAAATTTGTAGAATCATTGATAAAACAGATGTGATAATCTAAAGGATGTTGAAAAGACAAAAGTGATTGTAGTGTTAAATAGGAGGTGAAAATCACCCTTAATGTTCAATTAACCATGATTCACATTATCTCTAATTCAAATAATCCTAATTCCAAAATTAATCCTGCACAGAAAAATAAGTTAATGGTTTCCAAAATTTTCTCATTTGATGTGCCAAAGTGATAGTGATTTTGTGAGTCAAAGTTCAGAACCAGACTTTGGCATCTGTTTTAGAGATATATGATAAATATAACAGAGGTTAAGTCTGGAACCAGATGTCAGTAATGTGTCGCTTAGGTTGTATGTGACATGGTTTGTTGTTTTGTAGTGAAAAACAGTCTGGAACTTGATGTCAATAATGTTTCACCTGGGTTGGATGTGACACAGTCATTTTGTAGTGACACAGTGTGTCATTGTGTCGTGTTGATTATTTTAACATCCAAATGGCACAAAAACTTTAAAATAGACAGATATTGATTTTAAAGTGATACATATAACTGATTAGGAAATTTGATAATGCTAATCTTAATACTGATTTTTCAATGGATAGCAGAAGGCAGTATTAATGATGACACCGCGATAGTGATTTTTCAGTGGATAGCAGAAGGTTGTATTAATGATGACACCATGATAGTGATTTTTCAATGGATAGCAGAAGGCTGTATTAATGATGACACCGTAATAGTGTCATCATTCAAATTCTTCTGTGGAAACTTTTATCTGATATGAAAAGGGAAATAAACCTTGATTCAGTTTAAGAAAAATCTTATTATCAGCTTGAGTAGCGTGTTTCAATGACAAAATTTACATTGGAAAATGACCAGTGAAACACCGTTCTCAGCCAGTGTTTGGCAGTACATTGAATGTGAAGACACTCAAATCATCAGAATTACTAAATGAATCTAGGCATAATACATTTTTAATAATTAAATATGTTCTTAGTAACTAGTTTATCTTGTTGTTTTGCTCGAAGAAATCTTAACTGTTGAGATCCGATAGAGAGACTGTCGTTTGCTTTTTTAAGTTCTTTAGACCTTCACTGGAACCCAGCTGAACCATAACTGATAGACAGCTGATCTCACCCCTATTTGTAGGTTTTGGGAACACACTTTGAAAATTCACTTAAACAGTTTTCATGAATATTATCAAATATGGCAGAATTTGGAAGAATATTAACATGATCATCCTCTACTGGAAAGTCGAATGGTCAATGCACACAGTAGTCAGAGATGCTCCCAGGGCATATGATCACATGATTCACGCAAAATTTGTTTGAATTCATGCACTTGGAATGCCGTGATGCATGAGAACTCCCGCAAAATTAATTTCAAGTTGTGCATATGAAAATCTACTCTGCGCAATATACAACTTTGAATAGCCATTCACCTTAAAGGGCTTGTAGAAATGACTGTAACTGTTTACACATGTGGTTTCTTTGGCTTGACTTGAATGGTTGTTAAACTAAATTTGATTGGCACATTGGGCCCTGTAACAAGCATTGTGTTGAAATTTGAACCTTGCATCAATGAAGTTTTACAAAAGTGTGCTTACAATATGGGCTATCTAGAAGACCCAAAATGGCCAATCCCCAGTGTTATTCGTCTTTGGATGGCATCTTAGTTTGGCAAATACTGGCTGGCTGATTGGAATGAAGGCTGCTTTTTTGTAAAGTTGGGATGTATCAAAATACACGAGTATTACCTTGACCCAGAGAAAAATGGATTTTGTTGCTTATTTTTGTACTCAGAATATAAGGTAATTGAAGGCAGCTTATAATGCTGTCATGTACAAACTGTGCATCAAAATATTTCTTAAGATGATGAATATTTGAACAAATCATTCTTATATACATATGCTAAAATTACATTTCTTGCATATCAGATTCATATTTCAAAAACTGTTGCTGCAGATATTTTTTGCCTTTGAAGCAACATGAGGGAATTGTAAACAATACAAGGAGATTGTGTCTTATTTCCATGCTTTAGAAGAGTTATCCCCACCAATGACCTATAAAGGAGTGATAGATGAGTTATTACCCACCTACCTCATACCTATAGAGGGGGAATGTAGTGTTGCCCATGCTTGTTCATCTCATCACATCCTACTGCATTATGTCTTATCACATCCATCTTGAAGTTTGTTTCAGCTTAGTAACTTTTAAAGGTTTCATTGATTGAAACCAAATTTGGTTGAGGTTTTTCATTAAGAATACCCAGTTCAAGTTCAGTTTTCACCATTTTTTTAGCAATTTTTAACAGTGTAATGGCCTGTTTGACTGATTACTTTGGTCTCAGTTGCATCATTTTGGCAGGGGCATGCAAGTTGTATGGGCACATTTTTTTATACATTGTATATTCAACTCTCCCAGTCGTAATAGACTGGGAATGTGTCCATCGCTTGGCTTGGTTTAGCAGTAATTGTTCTTAAAGCTTATCTACCTGCTTGAAATAAAAGTCTGGTGAGAGTAGTCTCTCTTTGGACATAGAGATTGGTGCCAGAACCCTACAGTTGTCACTTACTACTTCAGCCCATTATCTTATTATGAAGGCCTTACAAATACTTCATCTTGTGCATTTTGCCTACTGAACCAAATTATTGTGTAATCGATTTGTTTTTCTGTCTTTCTCTTGCTCCATTTTCATTATGAATTTTTATCACTTCATTTGTAAATTTTGTCAAGGGATGATGCAGTCAGTGCCATTTTAATTCTTGCATGGTAGGCATTAAAACTTTTCAACAGTTTGGGTGATAAAGTATTTTTGTTTATTTTCCTGAACTACTAAGTTGGTTTTATTATTCCCACCTTCACAGGTAATTTACAAGATACTTGACTGATTTTCATGTGCATATGCCTTTGCTTTGACCTAACTATCTGCATCACCATCAAGAGAGTTCTGTTTTGCATGACAGACCCTGCTTTTGTTGCCTAGAACTGGCTCCCATTCATGGGCAGCCTATCTTATGACTTAAAACTGCTTCTTTCTTTTACCCTTCATCCCAAATATGTCTGCAAGAATCTGCCAGGGTTCTGAAGTGTACCAGGCTAATCAAAAGAGTGCAGTTGCAATTACTCTTGCCACAGAAAGGTAGAAATGACATTTCCTCTCAGGCAGTGTTGTCTTGGATATGATTGCTTATCCCTTCAGGATATAGGGCACAAGCATAAGATTGGATGAGTTTCATATGCATGTTTGGCTTTTGAGGTAAAGCTAGCACCATGGACATGGTTTTTGAGCAAACTCGCTTGCCTACACACATAATTCATGCCATGGGTTCGAAGTCAGAGAAGACCTTTTAGTATCTACCTCAGCACAATTATCCCAAGAGCTCAGTACAATCTGTATATCCTCCTATATTCCACTGCAGCTTTATATAAAACTTTTCTTCTACAGGTGCTTAATTTGCATGAGCAAAAATATTTTCTGTCACACGACTTGCATTGCTATAAGCCAAGTGCACTTTATGTTCTTCTTAATGTAGCTACTTAGTAAATGTTACGAGACTTGGGTCATGACCGTCTCCAGGGTAAGGGACGTAACTTCCTTCTCCTTACTTATTCTCCTAATTTATTATGTTTGGGTAACGTATTTAAAGAAGAAACCAATTTTTTGAAGGCAAAATGTTTCTTCAGTAATTCTTACTCAGTTCTAATACAGGCACACTGTGCCAAGCCATTGTGGCAGTTAGATCTGTATGTACAGGGTTCCCACGCTACCGGGAAATCAGGAAAAAGTCGGGGAAAATGATAATTTTTTTCCCAGCCATGAAAAGTCCTTGAATTTCACAAATATTGATGAAAGTCGGGAAAAACCCAGGAATTTTCCGTCACCACTTGATGCCCGAAACAATGATGTAATTGAGACGTAACTAAACTAATCACGAGTTAAATTTATCGAGTTCTAACCAGAATATTCAGAGGGTGCAGTATGGATCATTTGGGTGCTTTCAATAAACATATATTATGCTGAGTCAGTCCAAATGCTCAGTGGATTAGACTCGTCTAGTAGACTTTTATTTTCAAAGTCAGCTCGATATCCGGGTCTTCCTTACCTGAAAGGTATGAAAACCAGTCTAGCATCACAAGAGGCCAACATGGTGGTGGCAAGGTGTAGCCACTTACCAGATGGGCTAGAAAACTTTAAACTTTGTTAGATTGAGTGGTACATAATAATAATAATAATAATGAGGACTTTGTATAGCGCCTAATCTTTAGAAGCTCTAAGCGCTTTACAACATTTGACAACACTTAAAAAACATATATAATGATATGATTACAAAATTAAAAACAAACACCACGAAAGTAGAAACAGAAAATATGCTGTAAATATTTAAGGCAGGGATACATTATTAGGTCTTTAAGTCTGTTCTTGCAGTTGAAATAGGTGAGTTTTAAGAGCGCTCTTGAATGAGATCACTGTGTCTTTGTGTCTAAGTGCAGTGGGCAATTCGTTCCACGTTGCTGGGCCCTGGTATGCAAAAGAGCGTTGTCCATATGATTTCATCTTCATAGTGGGAATGATGAGAATACGAGTGTCAGAAGAGGAGCGGAAGCATCTTGCAGGTGTGTACACATGGGTCAGGTCAGATAGGTATCTTGGACTGGAGCCCGTCAGTGAAACGTAGCACAGAGAACAAATTTTGTGTTTAATTCTGGATCGTATGGATAGCCAGTGTAGGGTAGAGAGCAGGGGAGAGGCGTGCTCTGATCGTGGTACTCTAAGGATGATTCGAGCAGCTGTATTTTGAACTTTTTGAAGTTTCTGAAGTAGATATTGAGACGAACCAGACAGAATTGAGTTACAATAGTCCGGTCTTGAAAGTACTAAGGAACACACAAGTGTTTTAGTGGCATCAACTGAAAGATACTTGCGAATGGAGCTGATTCGTCTCAGCTCAAGATATGCAGCCTTGCATATGTTCATGACATGTTGGTGCAACGAGAGAGTACTGTCGAGAGTGACACCGAGGTTTCGTACTGACTGTGTGAATTTAATGTTGGTGTTGCTGATATTTATTGTCTGAGGTAAAGGATGTGAATGAGAAAGTCTTTGTGTTGTAATCAGGATGGCTTCAGTTTTATCATCATTCATCTGCAACTTGTTACATGTCATCCATGATTTCACATCAGAAATGCATCTCTCTACGCCTTGGATGGTAGCTTCAACTTCAGCTGGATGGCTAGATTTGTATATTTGGGTGTCATCAGCATACAGTTGGTGAGACACTGGATGATGATCTATGACACTTGAGAGTGGCTGAGTGTATAGAATGAAGAGAACAGGTCCAAGAACAGACCCCTGTGGAACACCACAGCATAGTTCAACTGGGCTGGAGTGTTTTCCATTTGCGGACACAATTTGTGTCCTGTTGACCAAGTAGGACTTGAACCATAGTAAGGCCGTATCATGAATGCCAAATACATGCTGGAGATGGTGAAGTAATATATCATGGTCTATAGTGTCAAATGCTGCAGACAAGTCAAGGAGAGTGAGGACTGTAATCTTTCCGCTATCCAAAGCAGAGAGAAGGTCATTGACTACTTTCAGAAGAGTAGTTTCAGTACTGTGGCAAGGGCGATATGCAGACTGTACATTGCTAAAAAGACTGTTTGAATTCAGATGAGATACAAGTTGGGATAGAACAACTTTTTCTAAGATTTTTGACATGAATGGCAGATTAGAAACTGGGCGGTAGTTCTTTAAATCATTATGGTCGAGTGTTGGTTTCTTCAGCAGAGGCTTTACAATGGCAGTTTTGTAAAATGATGGGAATTCGCCAGTTGAGAGAGAGGTATTAATAACATCAGTTAGTGAAGGCAGTATTGGATCCAAGCACTCTAGCAGCAGTGACGTCGGGATCGGATCTAGTTCACATGACTTTGGTGCACTCTTCATCACGATTGTACGTACTAAATTCATAGAGACAGGTTCAAATGCTGCTAACGGTTGCCGCTGAAATTCTGTATCGCAACTGTATGGTGACGACGAGTCAACTGAAATTGTGTTGTCAAGTTTATCTCTGATGGTTTGTACTTTGTCACGGAAGAAATTTGCAAACAGGTCCGGAAGGTCGACTAGAGAGAAGGTAGCTGGAAGTGGTGTACATTTGTTCCTTGACATCAGCTTGTTAGTAATCTCAAATAGCTCTTTGCAGCTGGAACTTTCCATGATCTTAGTACTGTAGTGGGCTGATTTAGCTGCATGGACTATGTTTGTGACATTCTTCTTAGCGGCATCATAGACCTGCTTATGAATAGTGAGTCTGGTGGAAAGCCAAAGCCTCTCAGCTTTACGGCGGTCTCTTTTAGCAGTGCGAAGCTGGTCCCTAACACTGCTATACCACGGAGAACACTTCTGAATTGCTACTCTGCACTTGGTTGCTGGGGCATGTTTGTCGAGCAATGAACGCAGGCAGTTATCAAGTTGTTCTGCTGTAGTGGGTAAGCTAGTTGTTAGGTTTGCTTGGATGTCATGCATTAGTTTGGTTCTATTTATCATACGGAGGTTTCTCTTAGTAGCGAATAAAGGTGGAGGGTTAGGGACTGATACGTCAAGATGGCATATAATGCAGAGGTGATCTGATGAAAGTTCGTGGGACACCAGGGAAGGACTGAAGAATATTATCATCAGGTCTGTAAAGAATCCAGTCTAATATGTGACCATGTTTATGGGTGGGTTGGCTAACTGACTGTTTGAGGTTGAAAACATGAATGGAATCTAGGAGTTTCGATGTGCATGGGTTTCCAGGACAGTCAAAGTGAAAGTTAAAATCTCCAAGAATAATCAGGTTGCCACCTATCGAATTTCCATACTCCAGGAGATTCGGAAACTGCTCCAAAAGAGAGATTCTGTCAGCTTGTTTTTTCTACTAGGAGGAGGGCGGTAGAGGCAGAAAAAGTGGACTGACCTTTGTTCCAGTGCGAGTGTAGTTTGGACTAGTTCAAACGATGTGTGGTCGAAATTGAAAGTTGTTGTGTAGTTAAGACGGTTGATCAAGGAGGTCTTTGCGATGACAGCAATTCCACCTCCGCGAGAGTGGCGGGGGAACGACTTGATGGAGTAACCGGTGGGTGTTAGATCCACGCACTTGGGTTCATCGCCTGATGTTTTTAGCCATGTTTCTGTCAGGAAAAAGACGTCGATATTCTGGTCGTTGATAAAATTAACTATTTCTGTGCGCTTTTCCGATGGTCCTACTGATTGGGTATTGAATAATGCGATGCGCAGTGGTATCTCTTCGATAGCTGACACAAAGGTTGACGATTTAATTGGAATTTGGATTAGGTTGTCTAAATTAACGGCCGAATTTTTAAATTTCTGCGCCGGAAAGGGCGAAAGGGAGATAACTGGAATTCTTCTTCCTGTTCTACGCCGGCCAGCTTTGAAACAACGCTTCTTTTTTCGCTTCCGTTTACAGTTATGGAATGATGAATGTAGTCCCAGGTCGTTTAGTCTAGTGCACAATGTAGTGTGGAGAGCCAAGGAGTGGCCATTTAACGCAATTAATGAGGGTCCATCATAGCATAAACGGGTGGACTGGCGAGTATCACGTGATGCCGGCTTGTTCGATAACAAAGGAAGCCGCAACAGTGGAGCAAGACAGCTGAGAAAAAGTCTAATTTTTCTCGTTTCCAATACAAGAAGATGAAGAAACACATTCGAAAAGAACAGCCAGTGCATGATGAACACAATAACGCAGACGAAGACAGACAACAAGCACACAGATCATGAAAACGGCACAAAAATCCGGACAGCTGCCTCAAGCCGGTTAAGCGATAGCGGCCATCTTGAATAGTCCTTGAATGCGATAGCGGCCATCTTGAATAGTCTTGAATGCATGAAATCGATATGAAAATTACTTATTTTCTCAGAAAATGTGAGTATTAAAATCGTTATGTCTTTAATCTGCTGAAAGTCAAGATAAAACTATAGCGTTGATGAAATGTGACCTGGTACTCAGAATTTGCATTGCTAGTCACATGAGTACACAAATCTAACAACCCACATTTTCAAATGTTGTAGAGGAAAATATAAAAACAATATTAAATGAAAGTCATATACTGGTTGTAATAAAAATACAAAAACGAAAGAAGCAACACAAAATTCTCCATATTTATATATTCCGAGAACAACTTCTGGAGTGTTGTTGTATCATGTGACTACCATGTTGACATGTGCTCTCTGCTTGATAAATCAGACTGGCCAGATTGCTGGTTTTTGCAAAAAGTATCAGACTTTCATTTAATATAATTGAATTTCTGTACAACAACATTGTAAAGTAGTTTGTTGTTGATATCACGTGACTATTGGACTTCTGATGTTGTCCTTTGAGATTTGTGAAGTCATGTGACTAGCAATGAAAATGGCAAGTACTGGGTCAGGTTTCATCTATGCCATAGTTTCATCTAGTCTGTCAGCAAATTAAAGACATGACGATTATAATACTTGCCATTTCTGAGAAAATAAATCATTTTCCTATCTATTTTATGCAGGTATGAGTCGATATAACATAAGTGTAAATTTTCTAGGCCCATTATATGTCGCTACTGCACGGTGGCGGCAAATTCCAAATTTTTTATATGCAGTTGCAGTGAGCCCACACCCCAACCTAAATGTCCAAATATGAAAAATCGGCTGGGAATATTCGGAGAAAACTCAGATTAGAAAACGGACTGCTATTTGTTTTAAGCCAAATTTGTAGTTTGAATTGTTTAATCTCAGAGCTGAAATGAGAAACTGTCATCCTTTGTATTATATATTAAAAAAACGATACGAGCCCCTGTATCAATACAGGTTTAGAGACTGGTTTAACGAGTTACAAGAAGACAAGTTGATTTTACAGAAAATTCAGTCCTTGTTTATACAACAGTGTATAATTTTTGAAGGTCTTTTGTCAAAATTTAAATCAATCCTTTTGAAAATGTTTTTTTTTAATGATGAATTTTTAACCAGATCGTCTTGTTTGAAAAATCTTGTTTGGGATTTTATTGGCACAGATAAATTCAGGGTTAAACTCTTTTCATTACAAGACAAGATTCTAATTATTTGCATTTGTTGTTTGTTTTTATACTCTAATAGGAAATGTTACTTTCTATGAGATGCATATATATATATATATATATATATATATATATATATATTGCTATAGAATTCTTTAGAAAGGTGTGAAAGGAAACAAAACATAATTTATGTTCATTATGTTGTTCCCACTTAGCAGCATAATGCAGGTCAGCAAAATAGAGTTAAAATTTTTATTCTGTACATTGAAATGATTTTACATGCCAATTTAGGGGCCCTGAGTGGCCGAGTGGTCTAAAGTGCTCTCCGTTACGTATCACTGCCATCTCACCTCTGTCTGCGTGGGTTCGAGTCTAAGATTCGGCGAATGTGGATATGTGAGAAAGCTTGCCAGTAGCTTCTCGTGGGTCGGTGGTTCTTTCCGTGGATTTCCCGGTTTCTTCCTCCACCATTAATACTGGCCGCCATGTATAGCCTATCGTGTGCTGAAAAATGATGTTAAGCCCCACAACAACAACAACAACAACAACAACATGCCAATTTATAGGAATATTATCAAACTTGTTTTGTGTGATACATTTTTTGTTTTTTTACATGATCATCTTTTCTGACTTAGATGTTTTGGAGAGTCTTGAAAGAGAAACATCATTAGATTTAGAAAATGCATGTTTTATAATCTAAAATGTTCTTTAATTCCATTCAGTAATGGTCATATGTGAACCTTGAAAAAATTAATTTCATCCTGGAAAAACCCTGGAAATGACCTGGAAATTTATCTTTAGAAAAGCATGGGAACCATGTATATAGTAGAGGTACATTGTATTACTGATGTACTGGTTTACTATGTTAATTTTTCCCAGTGGTATGCACCACAGTACATTTTCACTGTACTGGTATTTTAGTAGTTTGCATAATTTAGGAATCTATGGAAATTTGTGAGCAATCTTGTTACTTATTTAATGATACTTTATTTCACAGTGACATGTGTCACATATGCAAATTTGTTGCCCAAAATATATTATTGTTTAACATTATCAGGCTAAATCTGTCTTTTGGACAACTTGTTGGATTAAAAAGAACAAAAGAAAAACATGCCATTTTTATTGTTATTTACTAGTGTATTTTAATCAGTTAAGTAGATGCAATCCAGCAAATCATCCTAAGATTTTCGACAGTGCAGTTGTTTTCTGTTTGAATTTGATGTCATTTCTCAGGTCTACTATATATTTTCTTGTTTATTGAGTGTGTTTTATGTTTACAGGTCCTCTTGGATAGATATCTTGACCTGGTGATGGCATCCCACTCAAAGTTTCCCTGCCTATTATATCAATAATGTAGCTAGTAAATTGTAGACTTCATTGTCAATACAGCCTTTGATTGTCTCTAATGTCAGCACAATATCTTTTAAACATTATCAGCTGACCTATATTGTAAGTTTAATAATCCTACATTATTGACAGTTTTTAAATTACAATGTATATAACAATTAACATACACATACACATAGCAGATTCATTCACTCTAAGGTATTGACCATTTATTTTTGGGGGAGGTGGGCTGCAATTTTCTTTTTGAGCTGAGATATCAATTTTCTTTTATGTCAAGATAATTTTTTTTCTCCAATAATATAATGGATATATTTGGTATTACTTTGCAATAAATAGAGCAAGATATTTTTTTCAGTTGTTGACAGATGAAAATTTTAAAAATAATGTCAGTAAATTGTTAATCCCTCATATAATTTCACTATGTTATTGTGCATATCGTGGTTTGTTCAGAAAAATACTACAGTTTACAATAGTACAGAATTGTTTGTGGTACCCAGCTCCTTTGTATACAATTTGTTACTCTCCAGTTGTAACTGAATACAATGTTTTTGAAACCAATCCCAAAATCCAATGGAGAGACTACTCTCATCTAACTGCATTTTGAAACAAGCAGATGACATATTAACACCATTTAACATCATTGTTGTTAGACCAAGCCAAGATGATTTACAAGATCCTTCTTGGCATGGGAAGTCTGCATTTGCAAGCCAAAATGATTTACAAGATCTTTCTTGGCATGGGAAGTCTGCATTTGCAAGCCAAGATGATTTACAAGATCCTTCTTGGCATGGAAAGTCTGCATTTGCAAGCCAAGATGATTTACAAGATCCTTCTTGGAATGGGAAGTCTGCATTTGCAAGGCAGCGGACATATTATGATCAGGCATGCCTTACTGAAGCTGCATAATATTTACCTTTATAAAATAAATTTGAATTTCCTGAACACCTTTATGGATTTGGGTCATACTTGGGATGTATTATTGTAAAGGAAGACAGTGCGTTCTTCAACAAACCCTCCAACTTTAATCTTGGAGTCATCAGCTGAATGTGTATCTCAGTGCCTTCTGACTTATGTCACACAATGTTAAAGCATTTGCTGATTATAGGGTTTGGTAGAACCCTTACTCTGTATACTTATATTTTTGATTGTTGACAAATAATACAATTCTAGAACCCAGTCATTAAGATTCCTGGTATAATTTCAGGAGTGGCAAGTATCTATTTTCTGGGAATCAAGATGGTCGTTTATCAGTATGGGATACTGGACAGACTCCTGTTAAACTGTACCCAGATTCTGATTCTATGCTTCAACCTGTCCTTTTGTACAAGGCAAGCAGTGACACAGTCAATGGAGTCAGGTGAGCATAGTATTTTAATTTTCATACAGAGTTCATGATTATTTCTTGCATACCATTCCCCAGATCATTCATTCTTAGATCTGATGAAATCTATGCCTTTTTGCATCGTTAACCTTTCTTTCACATGTACCTGATCAATATTTTTGAAGTCAGAATATGGTAGGAGGCTGTGCCACCAATAGTAATAATAGTAGATGATACTAATGGGGACCAGTATGCCACCAATAGCAGTAAATTGTTAAAATAATAATAGTGGGAACCAATCTGCCAAATGTGAGCAGTAGAAGGTTCCAAATGATATTAGTGGGGACTATTCAACTTGCACTTTGAGTAGTAAATGGTTCCAAATGATACTGGTGGGGACTAGTCTTCCACTTTGAGTAGTAAATGGTTCCAAATGATACTGGTGGGGACTAGTCTTCCACTTTCAGCAGTAAATGGTTCCAAATAATACTAGTGGGGACCAGTATGCCACTGTCAGCAGTAAATGGTTCCAAATAATACTAGTGGGGACCAGTATGCCACTGTCAACAGTAAATGGTTCTAGATAATAATATTGTGGACCAGTATGCCACTGTGAGCAGTAAATGGTTCCAAATGATAACAGTGGGGACCAGTATGGCGCTGTGAGCACTAAATGGTTCCAAAATGATAACAGTGGGGACCAGTATGGCACTGTGAGCAGTAAATGTTTCCAAATGATAACAGTGGGGACTAGTACGCCATTGTGGGGGCACTCACCAATTATTATGTACTTTTGAGAGAGTGACGTATGTACAGTGAAGTTGTTTGCATTAAAAATGTGCACAGTGGAGAGAATGTTGGCATACCTCTATGCTACTTTGATGTAATGTGGCTGACATTTCTTTGGATATTGTACTTTTGGAAATTGTAAATGATCTTAGCACACTGCTAACTAAAATGACTGCTCCCTTGTGCTCCAAAAATCGCCTGAATTTGTCAAGTACACTATCCTTAGCAGCTATTAAAATAGGGAAAATGAATTTTACCAGAATAGACAATACCAGCTTCTGAAAGTGCAATGAATGAATTACCAAATATATAAAATGTAAAAAAAAGTTATCGGCTCTTTTTTGACAATTTACCTCTGAAGTTCAGGAAGTGAAAATGACCAAGTGGAGCTAGCACTTGTTTGAAAGGTGCACATCTGGAGTAAGGCCAAGCTGTATACTCTATAACCATATTACACCATCAATCATACACCAAAATAAAGGGAATTGAAGGTTCTTTGAACAATACCTAAGATATACAAGGTCTTTTTTAAATAGCCAGTATAACCAGTGAGGAAACCCAGGAAATTCTTTTTCTTTAAAATTCTAACCCTATGCAAAATACGAAATTGTAGAGCGCCACAGAGCAGTAAATGGTTCCAAATGATAATAGTGGGGACCAGTATGCCACTGTGAGCAGTAAATGGTTCCAGATGATAATAATGGGGACCAGTACACTAGATGTCTGCCAAGGATCATGTATTAGTTAAAGACTAAGTCTGGAGGAGAATTATGGAGATTCAGGCATGAGTGAAAAAAAATACATGTAGAAAAGAAACATAGTTTAAATACATGTGTTATAACTAAAAATAGAATGGGTCTGTTGGATATCTGGATGTCACAACTATCAGTCTTTATATTCATTCATTCATGAATTATATGTAGATTTTCTTTTCAGTAAAATTAACTTGTGCATTGAATCCAAAAAGTATGGACATAGATATTTATAGATATTAAAACTGAACTTTAAAAGATATAATTTGATGTGATCATTAGTCCAGCTTATTACATAATGTTAATGCACTTTACCACAAAATATCTGCACAAATAAATTTACCTTATGAATAAAGGAAAATGTTCACTAGTAAATTGTTAGTTTCATGAAAATCCAGTTGGGAGCTACATGGACTTTATGTTTTCGTGGCTTATATATACTTACTGGTCTGTACCAACGGTCAAATTTGATTGTATGGCATCGTGGTGTTGAAGTTTTATTATGACACAGCCATGTAACAAAAATCTTTTCAATCCAACTCACCGTCTGTTTATAAAATGTGTAATCACCATAGTTCTACAAATCTTACACATAATTGGATGCCATTTAGTAGGTGATTTGCAGATTACATGTCAATGTGCTGTTTAAAGTTTTTGTCATTCCTTGTCTGATTGTGATGGAGTTACTACTGCTATAATTGCTGACAAATCAAACAAATAAGGACAAACACATATATTGAGTTAATCATGTATTACTTTAGCAGTATATTCATATATATATATATATATATATATATATATATATATATATATATATATATATATAGTGTAGAATAGAAACAAGTGCAAAGTTATGTATATTTGTTCAAATGCAGTTCCAAAGTTTACACTTGTCATATTAAAGCTTTTTTTGACACAGAGTAAATACCAGTAATTAAACATTGTCTCTTGAAGAACAGATTGAAATAGCGAGTCTTATAATTTTCACACCAAAACACATTAGTGATGGAAAATAAAAGAAAATTATTGATACCAGTTTTGGATGATGTGAAAATAAAAGTACACTTAAACAGGCCTAATTTTTGGAGTGGGTGTATGGATGTATTTTGGCCTAAGACTCTTCTTGACCCAAACAAGATTGAACTGACCACACAATGCATGCAGAAAATGTGCTTGCTGGATATCTGGAAAATTTCCTCTTTAGTTAACTATTTTGAGCTAGTGATTGTTGTTCAAAATGACACACAGTTCAGGAACCATTCGGTATATTCTGATACAATTTGGTGTGTACATTGTCCCACAGACTTTGATGTGCCTTTTATAGGTTTTGTCTGGTCAGCTTGATTTTTGATAGCCTTATGGATGACCCCTGACATTGACTGGTCTAGTCAGCTTGAATTTTGATAGCACTATGGATGGCTCCTGACATTGACCCTGTTCTGGTCAGCCTGATTTTTGATTGCATTATAGATGGCCCCTGACACTGACTGTGGTCTGGTCAGCCTGATTTTTGATTGCATTATAGATGGCTCCAGACACTGACTGTGGTCTGGTCAGCCTGATTTTTGATTGCATTATAGATGGCCCCTGCCACTGACTGTGGTCTGGTCAGCCTGATTTTTGATTGCATTATAGATGGCCCCTGAGATGTATCTTCTCTTGCTATTGCTTGTAAATGTTAAACATATTTTGTTGCAATGAACCGTTTACATTGTCTCATACGTACATGTGCCTTTTGTTGCAATGAACTGTTTACATTGTCTCATACTTACATGTGCCTTTTGTTGCAATGAACTGTTTACATTGTCTCATACGTACATGTGCCTTTTGTTGCAATGAACTGTTTACATTGTCTCATACGTACATGTGTCTTTTGTTGCAATGAACTGTTTACATTGTCTCATACGTACATGTGTCTTTTGTTGCAATGAACTGTTTACATTGTCTCATACTTACATGTGCCTTTTGTTGCAATGAACTGTTTACATTGTCTCATACTTACATGTGCCTTTTGTTGGTTTAGTTGTATTTAGAAGAGTTATGTGTATCCTACCCCATCAGACTTTGCTTTGCTTCTGCAAGTTAATTTCACAAAAATTCTTGCATTCTGCATCATATTTGGAATATTGCTTCAGGTTGGCAAGATGTGAATGAATTCTGTTTCCAATATTCCACAATATCTTTTATGGGAGTTATGACTTCTGATGGCCCATCCTTACATTGGCTTTCACAGTGTAAACTTTTGGTACATTTGTTAGATTTCAAGCAAATTTGGTATACAAGAAAATATCCTGTATTTATAAACATGATTCTGTTTATAAAAGAATTCTTTTGAACAAAAAATAATATTATGTCATCATTTATTTTCAGTGCTCATACATGGCTGCCTCTGTTGGCCATAGCTACAGGACAGCGTCATTTTGAAGATCCAGGGGGTCATGGAAGTGACTCAGAGCCAGAACAGGAAGAACCACCAGATGTTATAGAAAACAGCCTGAAGTTGATTTGGATGTCATAGAAGTCCTTTTTCTCACCATCACATTCCAGGAAGATATGAATAATCAGAGGCAGCTACATTTGTACATATAGTGTTTATTATGTGAGTTAATAGGCAAGGAATTAAGTCTTAAAGTTTTGACTGGAAGTGAGTAGAGAAAAAAATTCGAGAGGTTTCAAATTGCATGCTTTATTTTAATTATGCTGTAACTATATTCTCAAGTCTTTGTTTTGAATTTTAGCTTATGTTCATTGTTATTGAGATGATTGGTACACATTTTTGATGGAATAATCATGGATACACTATTATGGATACAATGAGATCTGAATTATTATAGTTTCAGTGTTATAGATGTTATGAGACCTGTTGGTTATATTACATGTACTTTTGCTATTCATGTTATTCAGTTTATAATTTTTATTTTACTAATATGTACAGATGAATGGTTCTTTGCAGAAATCTAATTATCAAATAGTTATGTAATCACTGTGTTTTCAGTATTATTTAGTATGTATCAATTTAAATTAGTAGCTATATCATTCATCATTGAAACCCACAAAAACAAGTCTGGTAAGGATACACATTGAAACTGACAACCCCTAGTCTGGTAAGGATACACATTGAAACTGACAACCCCTAGTCTGGTAAGGATACACATTGAAACTGACAAGCCCTAGTCTGGTAAGGTAACACATTGAAACTGACAACCCCTAGTCTGGTAAGGATACACATTGAAACTGACAACCCCAATTCTGGTAAGGATACACATTGAAACTGACAACCCCAAGTCTGGTAAAGATACACATCATTGAAACCCATAACCCCAAGTCTGATAAGGATAAACGCCATTGAAACTGACAACCCCAAGTCTGGTAAGGATAAACACCATTGTAGCCCCTGCCACCACTGTGTCTAGTGGAGCCTAGAGGATACTCATTGTGGAAGTCCCTGCTTCTTCCAAGTCATCAGTTTAATGACTTGTTTAAAAACTGCAAATATTGGACCCTTGAACATCATGTTATAGCAGTGTTTCCATGTCCATTGTAGCATCATTTACTTCACTGAGTGATTTTATTTGAAGTGTAATATTTTAGTTCTTATCAAAACTTTACAATGTTTTGACTCAATTGAGATAGGCAGATAGAAGAAGAAGATGCTTCTTTGGAGGTCACAACAAGCAATCAGAAGCTTGTTTAGAAATATCAAAGTACCATACTATTATTAGTTTTTCAATTTTAATTCCAAATTTATGTTGGTTTCGTTTCATGGGCATTAAAATGTTAGTCTCTGGGACAGCAAGTCTAAATCTATGATGCATTGCCAAAATGTTAGTCTCTGGGAAAGCAAGTCTAAATCTATGATGCATTGCCAAAATGTTAGTCTCTGGGACAGCAAGTCAAAATCTATGATGCATTGCCAAAATGTTAGTCTCCGGGACAGCAAGTCTAAATCTATGATGCATTGCCAAAATGTTAGTCTCTAGAAAAGCAAGTCTGCATCTAGATGCATTGCCAAAAAGTCTTGAAAGTGGTGTATATATGGATTATATTAAAGGATTTGCATTGACCGATCTTTCCAAGTACAGACAAAGATCCAAACCATTATCAGCAGTGGATGTTCAAGATTTGGCTGGAATGGTTTGCAGCCTATATGCTTCAGAAGAATGGAAAAATAAGAAAATAACAATCCAACTGGTAGGGCTTAAGCCACCAAAGTATCCCCACCCCAGTCCTGGCCTTCCTAGATCCATTGCTGTATTGTAGTGAAAAGAGACTGCATTTTGAATGTTCTGCATTCCAGACTGGTAGGAATGGAGAAACAGATAGATTCTAACAACTGTCAAACCAGACTAATGGGAATAGAGGAACAGATAGATGCTACATGACTTTAAAACCAGACTGGTAGGAATGGAAAAGCAGATAGATGCTACATGGCTTTAAAACCAGACTGGTAGGAATGGAGAAACAGATAGATGCTAAATGGCTAGCAAACCAGACTGGTCGGAATGGTGAAACATGGATGCTGAATGGCAATCAAAACATTTTAGCAAGCTATGTAGTGCCATAGAAAACACAGACTGATAAGACATATACTTGAATTTTCAACCCATTATGGGAAAGACAGTTTGAAGTCCTTACATAATGTAAGGACATTTAAAAAAAATCTAATATTAATTCTCAGTTAGTGCCATAATATTTTTACAGGTTTATGTTATTTGTTATGTGTTACTTTACTGGGTTGTACCAATTATTATGACTATGTTGAACCCCATGCATGAAAAGTTTATTACCTCGTAAACCGTACTTAAACTTTGTTGAGAATCCCTTAGCTGCCATTGATAGAGATGCAGAAATTCCTTAACAAACATTGTTCTAATTGTAGTAGTTACCACCCTTGGGATACAAATATCCTGTTAAGCCAAAATATAGCCAGCGCACATGCATGCATGCGTGTGTATTTGGTTGTGTGTGTGAACTGAAGCACTTGTTGTCTGTCATTTTATTGCACCTATTTGGTTTTTTACTAATCATGTGACTTGCTTGCACCAATGATTATAAGTCACAATATCTGGTTATAAAAGTTTGAGTTCTTACACCCTATTTTGATAATTATTAACAGAAATTCTGTCTTTTTATATCTATTCCTAAAATTTTGTTTATGAGGTAGTAAATGAAATAATGTATTTTGCACATGATCGTGTATTTTTATATCGTAATCAATGTAGAGATGTGTGAGTTGTTGTGGAGAGAATAAAAAAATTCATGTGTATTTTGATAAGTGATTTTCATGGCAAGGACTTTGTAAGTGGCTGGTGCAAGAAAAATTGCAACAGATGGATAATTGTTCTCTTAGATAAAAGGAGATTAAAAGATTTTACAAAAGAAATATTGTTGCAATAGAAGGAGGGTTTTAAGATTATTGATCTTACGTATATTTACCTAGGTTTTAGATGTCATAGAGAATGCAGATATTCCTTTATCATTGTTTTCTCGGACTTTCCAAGAAAATCCCTGGATCAAAAATGGGCCCTTTGGGGCTCACCTGATCAAATTTATTGGGTCCTTCTCACTACCTATTAGTTCATCATTACATATGTTCTTATAAGTATAGAAATTTCTACAGATACGAATTGAAATTGCATAATGCCTATAAATAACTCAATCAGGGGTCATTTAAATCACTGCTAATTTGGAAGGAACAAAAATTTTTTTCATTATTGTTGATTTTGAAAGTATCCTTCATATTTGGTAATTTTAGTGTGGATTATCTCATTTTATTGTACTTTAATTTCTGTGTTTTTTATCAGTTGACCTATGAATTCTAGAAGTGATATCAGATACTGAAGGATTATCATATTTGTCTGCATCATTTGTTTCAATTCTTTCATTTCCAGCAACTTTTAAGTACATAATATTTGAATATGTATCTGACCATCAGTCACTGTTAATGTCATTGACTTGTATCCATTGAGAAAGTTTATGATTTGCTCACTTAGGGTTTTCTCAAAGCACAAGGTAATCCTGATCACTGAGAAGCATGTGACATGACACGAGTAGTAAAATCAAGTCTTGCAATGACTTAGTGAACTTGCCTGATCGTTGGGACACTGAAAACAGAGTACAAGCAAAAATGATAAAGACTGTTCAATTTTTGTCTGACTTTTATGACATTGCCAATGTTTACATGCACCTTTTTAAATTTTTCTGTGTTGAAAGGGGTGAGAACTCCACCTGGAGAAAACACTGCTGTATATGTAAGATGCATAAAGTGTACTAAAATGTCATTAAAGTTTGCAGAAAACATTAAAACTGTGTATAATGACTACTTGGATACATGTTGGATGCATTTGTTTTTGCAAGGGTTCCATATTTGCAGGTGTATATGTACTGATTTATGTTCAAAAAGAACCCATGGAACTTGTCCTTAATGTACAGCTGGTCATTTTATGCACTTTGTCATTGGCTGTAATGTACAGTTGTCATTCTATGCACTTGGTCATTGACCGTAATGTACAGATGGTCATTTTATGCACTTGGTCATTGACCATAATGTACAGATGGTCATTTTATGCACTTGGTCATTGACCGTAACGTACAGATTGTCATTTTATGCACTTGGTCATTGACCGTAATGTACAGATGGTCATTTTATGCACTTGGTCATTGACTGTAATGTACAGATGGTCATTTTATGCTCTTGGTCATTGACCATAATGTACAGATTGTCATTTTATGCACTTGGTCATTGACCGTAATGTACTGATAGCCATTTTATGCACTTTGGTCATTGTTGCAGTATTATCTGTATGTGATAGAGAGGATTATCCTAAATGTTAATGTCCCTTTTTAAATGCCAGTTGTATGTACTGGCACTATATTTGCTCACAGAGAAAAATTTTAATTAGTGTGATTATGGTTATATTTTTCATATTTTTATTCAGAACTTTTGTAAACCCCACAGTAACAGAAAATGAGATTTAGCCACTTTTCCACAGCCATTGGCAGCATTTATCACAGTTTGTCAAGGTTTTCATTAATGCATTGATAGTGGGTGCAGCATACAAACTTTGCTCCGTGGACAGTGCATGGTACTGCAGTCCACTTGGTCCAGTCATGTTCTCAGTGGACAGTGCTTGGTACTGCAGCCCACTTGGACCAGTCAAGTGCACAGTGGACTGTGCATGGTACTGCATCCCATTTGGACTAGTCAAGTACTCAGTGGTCAGTGCATGGTACTGCATCCCATTTGGACCAGTTCATTGCTCAGTGGACAGTGCATGGTACTGCAGGTTCTGCATTCCATTCAGACCAGTCCTGTGCTTGCTAGACAGAACATGGTAGTGCAGACCAGCCCTGGACATCTCATCACTGCATGTAGGCCTCTGTATTGATAATTGTGATCTATCCCTTGATATTCACTGCCACAACTTAGGATCAAAGATCTGCTGGCTTCTCACATCGCTGCAGCTCCAAATCCCCTTATGCCAGGGTCTCTGTATCTGGGTATGCTGTTCTTTTTGGTATACCCATTCCCAGATGCAAGATGCAGACAGTGTCCAGAATACCACTTCCAGCTACATCCCTGTCACAGATGTGCAGCACACCACTTCTAGTCACATCCCTGTAACAGATGTGCAACACACCACTTCTAGCCACATCCCCTGTCACAGATGTGCAGCACAACCAGTGTTGATCTTCATGAAATCACAGATATGTTCTATCTGCTATTCAGAAGCCAACAAAATGATGAATATTAATTCTTTGTGGCACCATCATGCAGGAAATATAGATTTCAAACTTCAGAAGCTAGTAACAGAGATTCCCAGGAAAGCTCTGTCTTCTGCATGCTTGCTAAAACAACTGCGCATACCGTATTTACTGCATGTTTTCGGACGGCAAAAAATAATTACTTTTTTTGTTGTCCGAATACATATTAAATTCTTTAATTAGGTGTCCGAAAACAAACGGGAAGATAAATTTGTGGCCCCCTCCCCGCCCCCGTCCATAACAAAGTTACCATTAGCTCACATGACGACCTGCTGCCATGAAGTAAAACAAGTATTTTGTCTAACACCACAGAAAGGATAATGAATGAAAAACAGGCATTACTTGCCTATTTTGTCTTTTGATACATGTCCATCCACCAGAAAATGCAGCCATACATGTATTAGAGCCACGATTGTGTGCATAATTTCCAAAAGAACCACCATACTAGTAATCTTGCAATCCACAGTTTAACCCTCTGCTAATCAGTGATCATTAAAATCTGCCTTACAAACACATACAAGCTTTATTTCTGTGTAATTAAGATATTAATACAAACTAAATATAAAGATTTTGGAATTATAATTCTGAAGATATTTATGACAGAAACATTTTAGTATTGAGAGTTTAAATACCGGTACATGTATGATGGCTAATCTTAGAGGCTCCATATGGGGTGAGTGTTGTGCGCATACCTAAGAAGGGTGAAAATAACAAGCAAATTGCAGTATACGAGTCGGCGTGATTAATAGGTTGGTATTTTTTAAAATAAAGGTGATCTATTTGTTGTGGTTCTCTGTTCTTTTTTTTTCTTTTTTTTTCCACCCAGCCGAGGGTAGCTTCAAAATGAGCAGAGCTTGCTGACTCGAAGCAATCGAATGCTCAAAGATTGTTTTGATGCATGTCGGAGATTTCAAGGTGTCTAGGTGATAACTGTTAATATTATAACTTGTGAGATTTCTTTGACAGGTGTGTTCAGAAATAAAAGGCAGCAATCTGGATTTTGTTAAAAGAGCACATGATGTACCGAACATGTAACACCCACAATCAATATTTATCGTCTACAAAGAGGTTTATTACCTGTAGAACAATAACTATGTTTAAACCGTGGTACATAATGCCTCAGGGATAAGGGGTTTGTTCTGTTGCACGATGCCAATGAATTTACTAATCCATACCGACTCTCTGATGTATTGTTTAATGTTATAAAGCAGGGTCATGGTTTCTAATCAAAGCCATAACTGTCACACCTGCTTGAAGTGGTTTCGTGTGTAACGATGTCTACACTGACAACCAATCATATTTTTGTTAGCTGAATCAAGCTAGTAAAATATAAAGTATAAATAGGGTACCCACCACTATCAAAATGATCACATTAAATAATTGGCAACCAAATGAAGCAGACTTAGTATGAGTTAAATTAACGGCAAACACGCTGTGAAGTTTACTTTAAAACGACGCAGCTGATATTCTTAGATTGTGTCCGAAAACATAAGTTGTACAAAAAAATTATAGTGGAGCAACGTCTGAAAATTACAAGGCATTTAAATATATTTTTTTAAAAAAACGGTGTCCGAAAACAAAAAAAGTCCGAAAACATGCAGTAAATATGGTACATATCCTTCATCCAAGTCCAGAAATACTGAACCTGCATGCCTGACTCATATTAAACAAGCCCCACCATTATTTTTCCTCAAAAAGTGGCAAATAATCTTCCTTGGACAGGAAGGCCTACCACTCTGAAAGCATATGAAGGTAAATGGATAGTCTTTTTTTCAGATTGTTTCAGGAGTTACTGTTCCACAATGTCTGACATGATTTGCCATCATGGAAAGGAGAAAATGCAGAACAACTTCTTTGACCATCTAGCTAGTATTGCTTTGTCTTGAATGAAGCCTTTGCCATTTGTTGAAAGTGGAACCTACAGTTGGTTTTGACATGGTTGAAAAGGGCACTCTTCCAACTATTATAGTTGAACAGGGCACTCTTCAGACTGCTGTTGGTTTTGACATGGTTGAACAGGGCCCTCTTCATACTACTGTTCAGGGCCTCACTGACTCATCTTACTGCTTCCAAGTCACCCTAGCATTAGCAAAATTCATGCTTTGGTGAAATCAGACTATTTGCAGTTCTATTTGCATGATGGTATTGTTTATCCTGTGATGGCCCCAGTTTCATTGATGAGAAAAGGCTCCTCATTTTGAAACCACTTTTTATTGGACCCTCTTAGGAGTGTCTACATGGCCCTGTCTGGGAATTGAAGTGGTACATGAAACATATGTAGATTCCATAGCAATTGTGTGGCTTCCATAGCAATGGTGTGGCATCCTTAGCAATGGTGTGACTTCCATAGCAACTAATGGTAAGCAAAAATTTTGATCAAACATAGTAAGGATGTTTCCTAAGGTGTCTGCTTCTGGAGTGGTTGTCATAGCATTGGTATGGCAACTATGTGGAAAACATTGTAGTCTTCAGAGTGGCTGGGTTTTCTTGGAATGTTTCATCAAAATTATTTCTGGACTGGCTTCTTTGGAAATGGTTTGACTTCTGTAGAAACTATATGGAAAACCTATTTTCAGATTTATCTAGAACAACCCAGTCAGCATTTTTCAAATTTGAAGCATGTTGAAAATCTTTGATCAAACTTGGTATTAGTCTGACTTCCATAGTAGCCAAGTGGAAAACCTAATTTGGACTTGTAGAATGATCCAAGTCTGACTTCCATTGTTGCCAAGTGGAAAATCCAATTTAGACTTCTCTAGGATGATACGAGTCTGACTTTCATAGTAGACAAGTGGAAAACCAAATTTAGACTTCTTCTGAATGGTCCAAGTCTGACTTGCATGGTAGACAAGTGGAAAACCTAATTTAGACTTCTCTAGAATGGTATGAGTCTGACTTCCATAGTAGACAAGTGGAAAACCTAATTTAGACATCTCTAGAATGGTATGAGTCTGACTTTCATAGTAGACAAGTGGAAAACCTAATTTAGACTTCTCTAGAACGGTACAAGTCTGACTTCCATAGTAGACAAGTGGAAAACCTAATTTAGACTTTTCTAGAATGGTATGAGTCTGACTTCCATAGTAGACAAGTGGAAAATCCAATTTAGACCTGTCTAGAATCATACGAGTCTCACTTATGTAGTAGCCAATTGGAAAACCTAATTTAGACTTGTAGAATGCCATCCAGGTTTGATCAGACTTTGTAGGAACAATTCTTAGGGCATGTTCTACCAGGAGTATTTTTATTCTTTGGAGGTGACTTCGTAACAGATGGTAAGGTTTCCATACTAATCAGGTAGAAAACTTTTCTTGACTTGTTCAGAAAAGTTAAGGCAGTTTTAATAAAAATTTACTTCTATGAACAGTTCATGGGCTATGCTGTGCTAGAATTGTGCCGTGGGTGGCTCCACCAAATGATGCCACATACCATCTAGTTAAGGCTGAAGTCACTTATTATTTAAGCGAAGTTGTCTGATACCACCATTTTCAATCAAATAGCTGGAAATTATCCTAACTTGGGTGTATTTTACTCTTAATCACCAGTCTCGTTGTTTCTGTATTTACCTAATAGACAAAAATGTCTGTCAGGTCAGTGATACCAGGTCTCTATTTTTTTTCACACACTCTTCTCCCCGTCTTTACTCCATACACATTCCAAGTTGTCCATGCTTCAGGTAATTATTAATTGTCATCTATAGTTTTCTAATATGTGTAGTATTCCATCACTGGGCCTTTATGTGTAATATTCCATCATTGAGGCCTTTATGTTTAGTATTCTATCATTGGGGCATTTATGTGTAGTATTCCATCATTGAGGCCTTTATGTGTAGTATTCCATCATTGGGGCCTTTATGTGTAGTATTCCATCATTGGGGCCTTTCTTTGTAGTATTCCATCATTGGGGCCTTTATGTGTAGTATTCCATCATTGGGGCCTTTATGTGTAGTATTTCATCATTGGGGCCTTTATGTGTAGTATTCCATCATTGGGGCCTTTATGTGTAGTATTCCATGATTGGAGCCTTTATGTGTGGTGTTCTATCATTGGGGCCTTTATGCATAGTATTCCATCATTGAGGCCTTTATGTGTAGTATTCCATCATTGGAGCCTTTATGTGTAGTATTCCATCATTGGGGCCTTTCTTTGTAGTATTCCATCATTGAGGCCTTTATGTGTAGTATTCCATCATTGTTGCCTTTATATGTAGTATTTCATCATTGGGGCCTTTATGTGTAGTATTCCATCATTTGGGCCTTTATTTGTGGTGTTCTGTCATTAGGGCCTTTATGTGTAGAATTCCATCATTGGGGCCTTTATGCGTAGTATTCTATCATTGGGACCTTTATGTATAGTGTTCCATCATTGGGGCCTTTATGTGTAGTATTCCAACATTTTGGCCTTTATTTTACTGCAATTCAAGTACAGTAAAATCTTATGAAGAGCAAGGATTGAGGAGCCTCCATGCCTGGTCAGCATTTCTGGAATTGGCTCCGGTATCAAGTTGAGATTAAGCTGGGATCAACTCAGTACAGATATTGGATTATGTTTTAAAGGAAACTCAGTGCTTGAATTTTAGGTTTCTGCTCTCAGCCAGTCAGATGTAACTTCTCAAAAGTACATGCTTATTTGATTGGTTGACACAAAATCGCAACCTTGAACTCAACTTTGATGAACTCTTTTCCATGCTCCATGAACACAAAACTTATTTATTTCCTTAATTTACTTTTTGTGGCTTCATTTATTTTTGTGGGTTTTGTGGTTTTGTAAAAGAAAGAAGACATTTTCATGAGTACTTAAATTTGGATTTACCTGTCAAAATTTGCATATTTTTGTAGATATTTCTTTTTGTGGATTAACTTCTACAAATACCAAAACCAAGGAATGCAAAAGAACAAAATTATTCTGTCAACCGACTGCAGATGCTTGAATTTACAAATGCTACCACCCACATGAGCACAAATCAAACACCTGTCAAGATCAATTATAAATCAAACACCTGTTAAGATGTGATGCATACTTTACATTTTCATCTGAGTGCACAGCATCAAAAAGACCTGACTCAACCAACAACACTAAGTCAATCTGTTATTAAAGTACAGGTGTAAATTCTCATACTTAATTTTCTGTCCATAATGTTGCACTGTTGTTACTTTCTGCCATTGATGGTGTTAAAATTGGAGTTTGATTGTTTAACTGCAACATAGAGCATGATCATCTTGAATAATGTCATCATTCCACATGTGACCCAGATAAAACAGCTGACTATTACTCAATGCAGGCAGCGACTAGGTTACACATATTCAGCGATCATCAAAGTGCATTGATGCCAACTAAATTGAAATACAGTGTTTGTGCCTGCCTTGCGCAGTCATGTATGGTTGGATATTATGCTTTAACACTATTTTTCTGCACATAATAGGCTGTACTTGGTAGCCAATATATTTGGTAGAGGAAATACCTGAGAATGCCCCATGAAGAACCAACAACCCATGGGAAGTTGTTGGCATGCTTTCTCACATACCCATGTTGGCTGAGCCCAAGACTGGAACCAATGTGAACTGATGTGAGATTTGGACCGATGTGAGATGAGGGTGATCTGTAAAGGCAGGTGATTTAGACCACTGTGCAACTCAGGAACCCCAAGGTCATGTATGGACCAATATCATCCCTAGACTTGTATACAATACTTCCACAACTGTCATGCTAATCAGGTAATCGAGACCATGAGGGAAGTGAAGATCATTGCTGGTAAACATTGTCATACTGTATTTAGTTAATCTTGACACCTCATCAGTCAAACCCATTCATGCCGAATGTGTAATTGTGGATCAAACAATAATTTGTGAAAAATGAGATCTAATATCTATGGCTTTTTGATAAAACTAAACTTGCTTAATTTGGCAGTTTCAGGATTATACACCTGATGACATTTGTGTGTACCAGGAGACTTGAATGGCGTGATGTTGATTCTGTTTTTTTTTAAACATCCATAAAATGCTAGCTTCAGTACTCATTAGTAGTTTGTAAATAGACATAGTTTTTCATTGATAATTGTGGTTCAAGCCGTTGTTAAGTTGATAAATCAAACAGCTTTCTGTCAACAAGAAAAGTGGGGAGGTCTGTCCATCCTAAAATATACTGTTCAGTGCATCAATAAAATCTACAAACACTTAGTGAAACCACAGTACTATATAGATAAACTCCCAATGTCATATCATCTCAATTTGCATTCATTTGCACAAGTAAGAGCTTTGTGCATAAATATGATAGCAATTCAGTAGTATGATGCAGGCATGGTTCAAGCCATTCAGTAGTATGATACAGGCATGGTTCAAGCCATTCAGTAGTATGATGCAGGCATGGTTCAAGCCATTCAGTAGTATGATGCAGGCATGGTTCAAGCCATTCAGTAGTATGATGCAGGCATGGTTCAAACCATTCAGTAGTATGATGCAGACATGGTTCAAGCCATTCAATAGTATGATGCAGGCGTGGTTCAAGCCATTCAGTAGTATGATGCAGGCATGGTTCAAGCCATTCAGTAGTATGATGCAGGCATGGTTCAAACCATTCAGTAGTATGATGCAGGCCATGGTTCAAACCATCCAGTAGTATGATGCAGGCATGGTTCAAGCCATTCAGTATGATGCAGGCATGGTTCAAGCCATTCAGTAGTATGATGCAGGCATGGTTCAAGCCATTCAGTACTATGATGCAGGCATGGTTCAAGCCATTCAATAGTATGATGCAGGCATGGTTCAAGCCATTCAGTAGTATGATACAGGCATGGTTCAAGCCATTCAGTAGTATGATGCAGGCATGGTTCAAGCAATTCAGTGTTATGATGCAGGCATGGTTCAAGCCACCTCATTTCAACAGATCATCCTTTGACTCAGGTATAGCTTTGATGATTCAGTCATCAAGAAGTTGTTTGATTGAGGGGCCACGTATTATATTTTTATATCATATAAATATTTTAGCAAAACATGTTAATATGTTGAAAAATGTTTATAATGCTTTACAGTTTAGCTTTTACATATTTGATTATAGTGTGTTTAGAGCTTGATGTATTTTGTTTTTATATGCTGTTTTTGGTTGTAGTTTATGGTGAGAGAGTCAGTATTGTACCTTATTAGTAATTGTGCCTTATTAGTATTGTAACTTATAGCATAATACATTATAAGTTTAATGTTTCTATCTTGGACATTACACCATTTATTTTGGCCATATGACTGCAAATGAGTTCAGTGTCAATTATGCATATAATTATAACTGCTAGGAGTATATTGATGACATTTAATTCTGATTGTTAGGAGTAGAGTACATTATTACAAATTATGTGTAATTTTAACTGCTACAAGTACCCATATTACATCATTGCAAATTTTGTGTAATTCTAACTGCTACAAGTACCCAAATTACATTATTGATATTATGTGCAGTAATTCTAACTGCTGCAAGTACCCAAATTACATGATTGAAATTATGTGCAGTAATTCTAACTGCTGCAAGTACCCAAATTACATGATTGAAATTATGTGCAGTAATTCTAACTGCTGCAAGTACCCAAATTACATTATTGCAATATATTTAATTCCAACTGCTATAAGTACCTAGATTACATTATTACATTTAATTAATTTAACTGCTAGGAGTACCCAGATTACATCACTGCAGTTATGTGTAATTATAACTGTTAGGAATACCGAGATTACATTATTGCAACTACATGTACAAATAGATAAAAATATTTAGTCAGTTATGACTTCATCAAAAATTGAGTAAGTCCAAACATTTACACTCCATTTTGAATTGACCAATTAGACATGTAGTTGCAAATGTGAGGTTAGTCACTCATAACATCATTGGTTTGAATATATGCTAACTGTTGTACGAAGACAATTGTGTTGTCCTGTACATTTGTAGGGGTTGAATATATACTGTTGTGTGAAGACAACTGTGTTGTCCTGTACATTTGTAGGGGTTGTTTCAAATTCGCTTTGAAATGTTTTTCACTGTGCCATTTTTATAGTGAAGGTTTAGAAACTAAAACAGAATTTTTTGTTCTGGTGGCAGATTATGATATGTTTTATGAATTAGTAATAACTGTCTCCTGCTCTAGGTCTAATTTAAATTAGAATTAATTAAATAGTCCCTGCAATGCTCATTTGAAGTTGTATGGTCAAAATACATGCTTTAATAACCAGAATAAGAAATACAAACTTTTAACAGTAGATATAGATCTTAAATTTAGTTTCATGTTGTGTGTAAATAGAATCGTTTGGTGATATGTAAAGTATAAGAAATTGAAATATTTGAAAATAGATGATCTCATTCCACGTAGGCGTGGGAATAGTCACTCTTTGTCTGTCCATCATTGCACAAACTCCTGAACACCCTAGCCTGAATATGTTGGTCTGTTAGCAACATAGTGTGTACATCCAGATTGGTTTTTAAACCCTTTTGCTTTCCCATATTTTTCATTTTATATTGTTTTTAAGTTGTTCTTGTTTTGAGGGGTTTAATGCCATTTCTCAGTGCAAGATTGGCATGGTGGCCAGTATATCTGGTGGAGGAAGAATCCTGGAAACCCTATAAAAACCAACCCACACGAAGCTATTGGCAAGCTTTCTCACATACCATCATTTGGCCAAGCCTGAGACTCAAACCCACATGGACAACTTTGGTTCAGTCATGGTGTGTATTGATGAGCAGAGTATGACCAGAGACTTATAGCCCTTGATTAAGAACCAAAGATAGTACTTGATCTAGAACAAAAGTTATAAAGTTATAGTCCATGATCTAGAACAAAAGTTGTAAAGTTATAGCCCCTGATCTTGAACAAAACTTGTAGAGAGTTATCGCCTTTGGTATAGAACCAAAGTTATAGAGAGTTATAGCACTTGATTTAGAACCAAAGTTGCTGTAAACTTCATCCTTACAAGATCTTGCATTATTTCAGGGATTACTGGATTTTGACCATTTCTTACAGAGTTATGGCCCTTGATTGATTTATTCTTGTTTTGGATTTAATACCATTTCTCAGTGCAAGAAAGGCTATACATGTCGACCAGTATAACTGGTGGAGGTAGAACCTGGTAAAATCCTGGTAAAAACCACCAAACCACAGGATGCTGATTGACTTGAAAATGCATTCTAAACGTGCATGTAGATGCTTGTACATTCACTTCTATGAGTTCAATCAAATTAACTAAAGGTTTAGATATACAAGATCTTATCAAGTGTAATGAAGAAAGACTATGTATCATACAGAGTTAGCCCTTTTCTCTGTGCCAATGTTAGCCATGTAAGCTATGTTAGTGGTAAGCTTTTTGTTTGATTGTTCTTATTTGGCATTTTTGTTTAAAAAAATTTTTACTTTTAAAGTAGGCCTATTTTCAAATAAAAACAAGAACAAAGTTTGGCATTAAGATTTTCTATTTTATTGCAAACACACATGCCTGTAAAGTTGGTTTAAATGCATAATAAATATATACTGTCACAGATATAAGATAAATCATGGAGATTCCAAATCAAGAAAAATTTATTTATAATTGCTACTTTGTATTGTACAGAAAATATTGTGAATACAGTGGACAGAATAAAGCATGATAAAACTTGTACGCATTTTATTATTATACAATTTGTCATAATGGCTACTGTTCATGAGGCTGATCGGAAACCTTGTATCAAATTCTAATCTGATACAGATTTAAATTCATTGCTTTCATGAATGACATAAAACAATAGTTACTTAAAGAGATGTAACAATAATAGTGTGAAGGGAGTAGATTTAACCAAAGTGAAAGAAAACATCATAAAAACTTGTCTTTTTATTATGAAATAATTGTTTAGGATATTTAACTTTAGTATCACCAAGTTTCATGGGATCTAATTTCCTTCTGCTATCAAATTAGATGTGATACCAAATGAAATTACTGTGTTGACAATCCGTGTATGCAAAAATTTTCTGCAACTTGTTTCACAGATGGCTAACAGTTCCCCTTCTACCTGTAATTGTTAGCTCTTTCGTAGCATTTTGAATCTAGAATTGGGTCTACATTGACATTTTCATTAATTAAATTTAACACGTATTTCAATGTCAGTGAGAGAAAGAATCAAAAGTATAACAGAAAAAAATAATTATTGTGGTTAGTGGTCCCCCTCTTACAAGTATGCCACTTCTGCAGCAGAAAAGTGGCCTTATAAGAGGGGTGGTCATTCTGGAGGGTGATCACAGAGATGTAATTAATAATGATATATAAAGTATGAAAGGTATAAAAAATGTTATATATTTTATATTTTCATTAAAAATCATTTTTATTATGGAATCATTGTGGTAAAACTGATATAGTAATATTATTTAAATTAATTAAGAATAATCCTTGATCATGGTGCAAAACCAACTTGTCAATGAATTCAGGGTACAAATATCTGGTTGTAAATATCATTGTCTGTCCCTTCTATTTTCCTCCAGTGTAGAAAATGATCTTTGGTTTTGAATCTTTGTGGCATCAAATTTCTCAGCAGTGATCCAAGACTCTCTTTGTTTAGTAGTTATTCAGATGTTGTTTACAAAGGAAGTTAGCATGTCAGGTGACTGACTGGTTAAAATCTAGTATGTACCAGTCAAATCACATATTTGTCTCAAAAGAGAATAGCTACCACATTTACGTTTTGGTGACCAGATGTCATGCTGACTTGAGCGGAACAATATTGTGCTTTGAGTGGTTAGATTTTGTCATCTTGATGATTATCAGTGATAATATCAGTCAGTAATCATCAATGTGTCGTCTAGGGTACAAACAGCAGTAATCGGATTACTTTTTGCGTCTTTGTATGGATTAAAGATTGGTACTTTATTGGCACGCTGGAATAAATGTCAGTGTGTCCAATTTAGGAATAAATGAATTTCTAAGATTTCTGTCTGTAAACCCCATTATGTGGCCACTTCTGAGGGGGTAAATTTAACATGTTTGCTCAATGGCAACAGTAAATAGGTGGCCATCACAGAGGGGTACTTTCATTAAATGGGTGGCTATCACAGGAGTACTTTTCATTAAATGGGTGGCCATCATAGAGGGGTACTTTTCATTAAATAGGTGGTCATCACAGAGTGTACACTTATTAAATTGTGGCCTTCATTGAGGTGTACTTTTGAACACAAACTAGTCTGTGCCAAGGGATTCTGTCATATAAAGTGGGTGTTTGGGTAGGGGTGGGGCTGTTAAAGAAGTTGACTGCTGTACTATTTTTTTTTCAGAGTTTTGGGAACAATATTTTTGTTACTACTTAAATTTGTGGTATGGGTAAGGGGTCTATATGTTTCCATTGAAAGATCATTTAGATTATTATATTAATGAATTGGGTAAAAGGTAAAGATTATTCTTCAAGTCATCCAACTGATGGACTGGGCAAGGGTTCTTTTGTTTCTATAGAAAGATCATTGTTTACACAGTCATCAGAGCCATGGACTGGGTAAGGGGTTCCTTTGTTTCTATAGAAAGATTATGGACTGGGCAAGGGGTTCCTTTGTTTCAATAGAAAGATCATTGACTGGGCAAGGGGTTTCTTTGTTTCAATAGAAAGATCATTGACTGGGCAAGGGGTTCCTTTGTTTCAAAGTACCATGTAAATATCCAAACCATTTGAAGATTTGGTGCTGCATACAAAGTATTTGGACAAATGATCTGTAAAAGTACCACATAAAGGGGCCAGAATGCACATGGATGAATTTTGATGCTTCATACTTGTAAAATTAATTTCAAATACAGCAGCTTTTCACTAGGTATTAAAATGGTTTTAAACAAGAGTCATTAAGATTCAGGGAAAATTATCTTTCACATTTCTTTTATCAAGGATAGAGTCAGTAACAGTGTGGCCACAGAAGGCAAAGATTGTGTGGTCACAGAAGGGCCTAAACTGAATGGTCGATAAAAAAAACTGTTTACAAAATGGTCTAAATGGACTTATAAGACTCATGGCCTCCGTTGACTTTTTATTTTTATTAAATTATATATATGTATGTACCCTTTCTTTGCAATGTCTAACAGGTGTTAAAACCTAAAGATTTGTCAGTGAAATGCAATGCATTCAACATCTATTAAAACCTAAGGACTTTTCAATGAAATGCAATAAATCCAACAGCTGTTAAAACCTTAAGACTTGTCAGTGAAATGCAATAAATCAAACAGGTGTTAAAACCTTAACATTTGTTAGTGAAATGCAATAAATTTAACAGCCATTAAAACCTTAAGATTTGTCAGTAAAATACAATAAATCCAACAGCTGTTAAAACCAAAAGACTTGTCAGTGAAATGCAATAAATTCAACAGCTGTTAAAACTTTAAGACTTGTCAGTGAAATGCGATAAATCCAACAAAAAATTCCTGAGGAGTGGTAAATGACCTTAAGTTGGACAACTGTTGAAAGTTTACAATTTAGACATTCCTACATGCTTGGAGAACTTTTCATCACAGAGACATAACAATATATTTAGCACCTATTATAAATTTTAAATGCATTAGTTTTGATAAGAATGTAGATTGTTGTACATAGGCCTGTGACAAAATGTTATTTTGACATGTGCTGAATCTGTTATGGGATATGCTTGCAGTATTCAGGCTAATTTTGAATAAAAAATCAACCTCATGTGCCAAAAGAGCACATCTTTTTCAAGACCTGGTAAAATTTCTTCATTAAATTCCTCCAATAAATACCATCCCTCTATTTTTTTCAAATAGAAGGGGTTGGGGAAATTTCTCATACATTTTCATCTGAAAGCGACATACTGTATGTGTACTGAAAATAGTTTTTAAATTATTGTGATATTATAGCAACAGGTTATGAAATGATTTTGGGATATTTATCAAAAACAGACTTTTAAATTGGTTGGTTTATATGTAAACCCTGACCATTTGGTAAGTAATGAGTGTATGGTTAACCCTTGTATATTACAATCAGTAACCTTGTGCATTTAGCCAAAACTTGTTAGTACATGCCAGAGATAAACCAGACAGAGATACACCAGACTAGCATATATGCATGTATATATATATGTGGTGTGTATGATTAGGGTTTAACACCATACTAGGATGATCCTGGTCATACAGTGTCACATAAATTTCAGATATCTTCCAAAATTAAATAAATCAAACATAAAGCCAAACAAGAGTCTATTGAAGGGACTGATGCTCTGGTTATTGAAAAGAATTTCTAGGAATTCAAGATAAGACTGTTTATTTTAACTTTTGAGTGCTGAAATGGTCTCTTGATGATAATAAGATTTTCAAATTAGCTGCTGTGATGGACATATTAGATATCAGATTGAAACCATTTTCATTTAGGACAAAGTGGACAACATTAGTAGGCAAAGACCAGCATTATTTTCATTTAGGATGAACTTGATATCAGAAGAGGTCTTTAGTTAAAAACCCAGTGTCATTACGATGCTTGGGAACAGTAGCAATAGCAAGATTTTAAAGATGGCTGTTCTGGTGTGCCATGTTGGACATTACATTGGTGCCAATTTCATTTAGGTCAAATTAGACAGAAAGAAGTGTTTCTGTGAAAACCCCATGCCAATAAAACCATCTGTTCAGGAGGAGTAGTGACAACAAGATTTTTAAGATAGCCACCAGAGTGGTCATATTGGAACTGAGATAGCCACCAGAGTGGTCATATTGGGACTGAGATAGCCACCAGAGTGGTCATATTGGAACTGAAATGGCCACCAGTGGTCATATTGGGACTAAGATAGCCACCAGTCAGAGTGGTCATATTGGGACTAAGATAGCCACCAGAGTGGTCATATTGGGACTGTTTTCATTTAGATCCAACTAGACATCATTGGTATAAAGTGAAAACCCCATGTCAATATAACTTTGGCTTTAGGTGAAGTAGCAATAACCCCATGTCAATATAACTTTGGGTTTAGGTGAAGTAGCAATAACCCTATGTCAATATAACTTTGGGTTTAGGTGAAGTAGCAATAACAAAATTTTCAAGATGGCTGTTGTGGCAGCCATATTTACTTGCAGTGCAAAACTTTATTCATATATGTATATGATGTATTCTTCATCACCTTCAGAATATTTCCTGATATGTGTGAAAATATAACAGGTAAAAGAAAGTGTCCTTTGTCATAAACAAAATCTAGTGAGCTAGATGGATATATTATAAACTAACCAATTTCTAAACTATGTACATGTAAACAGGTGTGACCATATTTTCATGAGCCATTAGCTTATCATCATTTCTCTTTGCTGAATCGATAATGCTGCTTTGTAATTAGGGTATATAACCACATGTAAAGTCAGGTCCAGCTGCAAATTGCATGGACCCAGATCTGCAATCACATGATGCACTAGCAGATTTTGGTCTAAGCAGTTTGTCAGGAATACACAGTAGAACAAACAACACAGAGCCTGATTTGACAGCACATTGTGATGGCAACAACACAGATCACATTGTGATGGCAACAACACAGATCACATGGTAATGACAGATCATGGATAGTGTTGTTTGCAGCTAGATTCAACTTATACATGAATCTTTTGGTAAAATTAATTTAATTTACAAAGTGGTAAGCAAAGTTTAAAAAATGTTCCCCAAAAAATATATAAAAAGTGGTAAAAAAAAGTGTTCATGATAAAATCACCACATTCATTATGAATTTGTCATGGCAATTCAGTTTCAGTATTTAATGACTGATGTTAACCATAAAACTAAGGGTACAAAATGATTTGTCACCTTTAACAATCACATCTATCCAAAGTTCAAATCTCAGAACAAGTTTCCACTATGACCTAATGAAAAATGACCATTCAAAAGTAACATCATTTGTGATTGGTAAATTCAAAATTTGAGTTTCATGATTTACAGGATGAATCTGTGGCTCAGACATAGGGAATAATGCCATCATTCCATTTGATGTCAGCACCATACCATCTGCAGATAAAAAGAAAATAACAATGCAAAAATGTATAAAGTTAATTAACAAAAGGCAACAACCAAATTCAGTGAATTTTTGTTCCCAGTCTACTTTGGTCAGATCGCTGGAAATATATGATGATGGAACTTGAATGTGATCCTTATGAACAGTATGTAGAGCAAGTAGGCAGACATAGAAAGTGACCAAGTTTCATGTCTGTTTACCAGGGCATTATAGTAAGAATGCAGGAAAGGAGAAGTTGAAGTTTGAACTTACATATAAAATCTTTTACTGTGATAAATGAGCTGCCATCAAACACAGAAACTTGAAATATATATGTACCACAGTATTTCATCCCTAAACCTCATATAGCATTAAGAAACAAAGCAAAACAAAAAGCAACCATTAAAAATATACCCGAGTCTTTGACCTTGAAGACAGGATCCCAAAATGCAGTGCAACACATATAGTAATAATATACAAGTAGAATAAAACTATCAATGGTGACCACCTATTGGAAAAAGCAAAATTGGCCTTTGTTACACAGATGACCTCTCTACAAAGGTTCACCTTTCAAAATTGGTTTTTGAAAAAAGAATATGCAGCAAATAATAATAATAATAATAATAATAATAATAATAATAATAATAATATTATTATTATTATTAGTGTTATTTTTATTATTATTATTATTATTATTACTATTATTCAAAAATCATTTATGTGCACTATTCAGTAAAATCATAAAATGTTCATATATGTTGTTCTCTCCCAAATTTATGTTCTACACAAGATTACCATATCCTACCACTAAAATCCATCCTACTAAAATCCATCCTATAAATTAAGTTGTCAGTAATGTAAAATAACCACTGGTCAGAATTTGTTTTGTGCATGATGACAAAACACAAATTTCCCTTCTGACTGACAGCTCACATATGACGGTAAACAGGGGACTGTCTCTCATTTTGACCAACTTGTAGATGTTTATGCTTCAAAAAGTATATCTAGTTTAGTTAGAGAATGGAAATGAAGTTATGTAAGAAAACTTAAAATACTGACCTTGACCTTGAAGACAGAACACCCTTTCTAATTCAGATGCATAATCTCTAAAGGATTTTAAGTAGCAGTTCATAAAACGTTGACCTATGACTTTGACATTGATGATTGGATACCCAACAGGGTACATGGGTGTACTTTATAAGGATAAATGTACACATACCAAGTTTCATCCTATAGCTGATAGGGCTCTAAAAGTAAAAGAGCAGGAAGGAAATGTGAAAGACGTTTCTTGTAAAGACCTGTTCTGATCGTGACTTTGGTTCTATTTTGTTGGCATAAACTGCCATGTACCTGAGGCAAATCCAGGATTGGTATCCACAGGGGTTCCATTTGAAAAAGGGGAGGGGTATGCTTCATTTTTGTTTTATGAGGGCATCTTTCTAAAGTAAATTATAAATGGTGTGTTCCATATTGTCAGGAATGGTGAGGAGGGGGCGTACAGTTTATCCCTATATATCCATTGTTGTGTACAATTTACAATAAAAGGATTTGGAAATAAGTTCTTCAATAGGTTTAGTGAAATTGTGTGAATGTTGATACAGGTGATGACTCTAATTACTAAAGAATATTTATTGTGATATAAAAGTGGTACAGTTTGTATCATGATGTCATGTTGTGATAGACAAAAGTGGTACAGTTTGTATCATGATGTATCTTTGTGACAGGCATAAAAGCAGTTGTTGTTGTTGTTGTTGTTGTGGGGTTTAACGCCATTTTTCAGCACACTATAGGCTACACATGGCGGCCAGTATTAATGGTGG
>JAECUM010017799.1:0-28583 GCA_016617855.1 Megalonaias nervosa
TGCACTCCTAAGACAGGCCCCAGGTCTGAATATCTCTAGATTCTGGTGCTGGTCTGCCAGTGTTTGCTTTATCTGTTATCACCTTGTTATCAGCAAGTGTGAATTTCACTCACGTCAAATATAATTGCTTTTAGACTCAACTAACTGTCCAGTTATAATGCCCCTATCTCAGTTCCCTGTGTTTGAAAGCAAGCTTTAAATATGGTATTTCTATATTGTATTGGGCATAATAGATTGGAGGTCTATATTTTGTACCAAAATAAGATTAGTTGACAGTTGCTGTGATGTATTTGATTGACAGGCACTCCAAATATGTTGTATGAATAGTTTTGTGACTTTTTACAAGAATACTTAACGTTTTATCTTGAAGACACGGATTATGTAATATAATCAAGAATTCCAAGAGGAAGAAACGGTAAGAATTCTATATTATTTGCATTCAGTATTTTGTAATATCACTAACTCAGTGTATCACATACATACACCTTCTATTGTGAGCTTCAGTTTGATATATATATATATATATATATATATATATATATATATATATATATATATATATATATATATATATATATATATGAAATTGTAGAACTATAATAGCTTTATATCAGAGTAATTTTTTGCTGTTTATAGTATCAATTCAGTTTAAGTTCAATAACAGTTCAATAAAAATAAGTTAAGTTCAATAACAGTGCTGTCTCCCAAATCCACAAATCAAGTAACCCAGAGTTCATGTCGCTGTAATTATCATGTTGGTCATTTATTTGTCTTATAGAAGTAAGAAGTTCTTAAGGCATGATATGGTCTATGTAGGTATATTAGAAGTGTATCATCATTAGATGGTAGTACTTTATTGCTTAATGTATATTAGAAATAACATAGAGTCTATGGTAATTAGCATATATATTTGTAAATGAACACGAAGTTTATAAAAGCTTGATAGTCACACGGTTGATCATAACTCACGCCAGCCTTGTTTAAATAGCATTCAGGCAAGAAGTTGAAGCAATTGATAAATGGTCATATGTGTTTGTAGTTTATATTTCTGTCCATCTCTCATCTCCTTGATCAGTCATATTTGTAGTCTTTTATCTTCCAATATATAAAATCTAGTACCAAAATTCTAACTTTATATTTTAAGCAAATATTTTGTTTGACTGAATTATTGACATCAGAGAGTTCAATAATTTCATTCTTCAACAGGTTTGCATCTGTATACCGTCAATGGAGTCTCTATCTTTTAACAAAATCGAAGATGGAACTCTCATAGCCATAGATGATCTTGTAAAGTTATTTAAATCTAACCATTCAATTCATGACATGAAACAAATTGTGAAGAAAGAAAATATTTTACAAGAATTACAGAGACATGATACTAGGATAATCCAGAGAGAAGGGAAACAATTGGTTTTGTTGCCGTATTTCTTTCGATATATGTTTCATCACTATGATGACTTCCAGGTTTGCAAAGTAGCATGTGATGAACTCTTTTAACAACCAACACAGTCTACATCTTCAAACAAATCGAACAAATCAACATGGAACCTTTATCAACAACTAAAGTCTGTTGAAATTTTAAGTTTGGGTCTGTATGAAGAAACAATTAAAAAGCTACAACCTGAGGGGCGGATGATTCCATCTTAATAATTGATTACAAAACACAGTTCACCGACTGCGAAAGGAATAGAATTCAACTGTTTGAGTGGCACTGTATTACCTTTTGTAAGAAAGAAGTGTCAGAATATGAAGATGAGCAGGAAAGTAAATGGGAATCTTTGGATTATGTAACGAGTTGGCAGAAACGGGTAAAGAACTGAATCAGTTGTGCTTGAAGGTCTGTCAGTGGAATGTTGCTCGGACGTTTGCTGCTGATGCAATAAATATAATTACTATCCATCTGGAAAGTATCCATTGACATGAGAAAATAGAAACCAACACAGAAAATGCCTGTAGAAACATATCTGCTCTTCGGCTTCAAAATATCATATGTTTTCAGCGCACAACCGCGTGTGCATATAACGCAGGAATACACATTGGTATTGAATTACAGGAATTGCAACATAATGTTGAAAATATGATGATATCTCTCTGACAGTTCGTGCCTCTCTGAAGAAAAGTCATAATGTATATGTGCTTGTCATACTCTTCATTCCCAAATGTTGCCTTCTGCCTGACGAGCATTTTCGTTCAAGAAGTCATGTGAAATCTGGAAAACTCTGACCCCATTTCGTGTCCTTTCTTCTTGTCTGGATGACCACGATCTCCAAGAGGAATGCAGAATTCTTGACTCCATTTGCTTTCAATGTTTTAAAGAGGAGAAACATTGGCTCCCAGACCCCATAGATGTGCACCACTTTAAAATAATGAGAGAATGGTGCTCGCACGTTCCTTTAAAATACCAGTGTTTATTAGAGCAAACGCTACTGAAGACAGACAGCATCAGGTGTCGATCATCAGATGATTTGTACACCTCAAAACTGTCCTCTTTATATAGCCATTTTGATTCGTCATTCAAGCACTTAATAGAAATTACAGTGGTCTCATACAAGATATTATCACATATGAGTGAACAGGAGTTATCTGTCAGCCAGCGTTAAGTGATATGGGGACAAATGTTGAAATAATTCATTAAGAAAACATCCACTGAGAATTAAACATTTCCCTGCATATTGATAAAATGAGGCATTGTGACGAAATTGTAGCCATTCCCGTTGCTGAAAGACTAGGAGGAAAATATGGATACAATTTACTTCTGACCAGTGTATAGTCTTCACTTCCATTGTCATTCTTCAATGGAGCTTCCATTTATGCTGGGTTTTGCTCACAGCTTTTGATAGAACATTATAAGTCAAGTAGCTTTCTCAGACAAATGAAACTTGCTCTTTGCTGTACCTCCCACAATGGTAGTATTGTCAGCTTTGGATTAGACAATGCTTGAGATATTAACCTCAGAGATGCAAAGGAATGTTTTGGACCGAGGGCCACACAAAGCAATGTAGACGAGCAGAGACATGTGAATACACTAATCCAGTCTTCGAAGATTAAACAAAAGATGAAGAGATAGCGTCTAAATATCATAAAGGTACATTGGGAAAAAAAACAGTGATAATGACCTTGGCCATATTGTAAGAACATTTGGTCTTATACATCAAAGAAAGGGAATGCCATTAGGTTTTGACCCCATTCTAAAAAATGTTAATCACAAAGAGAATCCAGAGATGCAGCAAGAGATGTTAGATTCAACCACAGAAGAGATAGGAAAATTCATGATTCACAGATATGCAGCAAGAGAGGGTCTATTGAGTATGACACTTAGTGATTGTCCTAACAATGAATCGATAAACGGACCCAAGCATCTCATTAATAGAATAAAAAGATTAAAAGGGTTAACGGCGCACCAAAAACTACATCATGCAAGAGCATGACAGAGAAAAGCGAGGACAAGAGGAAACGGACAGTGAAGAAGATGACAACGATTGTGGACTTATGGACTGTCTTCCATTAATACTTGCCAGTCAATCTTTAAGCCAGATTGAACAAAATCATCCACCAAAAACATCAGTTACTATGAAACGAGCTCTTCTCGATTTCATGAAGAAACTATCTGATAAACGGGTACCATATGGCACATTTTATAACCTAGGTTATTATCCATAGGTGGGTCACCGAGTACCCGGATACAAATTGGCATCTTTACTAAGTTGAGTCGGAGTTTTCCTGATTTATCGTTTATCGTAGGCAGCATTCACGTTGTTTTCAAGCTGACTGAGATTTAAGTACACATACTCTTTCAGTGCCAATCAGAGGTGTGTCTTTCCTGTAAATAACTGACCTTAATCCTATAGCTTTTTTTCCACATGAGAAATCTTTGACTGAGCCGCTACTGTGGTGCAGTGGCAAGTAACAGGGGTGGTTATTTCATTTTGCCGCACAAATTACGTGTTCCATTGCAACCTTTAATAGATTGTACAAATTGCATGATCGAAGTGTTACTTACAAAGCTCAAAATCGGGCTTTATATAAGCGTCCGCTTATGACAGTGAGGCCACGGAAAGGGAGTCAGATGATATTTATGATTACACCACGAAGATTTACTGGACAACGATGGAGGATTTCAGAACTTTATCAGACAATGAGGATGAATTCTTGGACTTTGTACCAAATGACATTAGATAGTGATATTTATAAGATACTGCGTGAATAAAAAAATGTGGACTTAACTTCAGGTTTGTACACATGTAATACAATTTTCCATTCTCTGGTACCCGGGTAACCGATCGCTCGAATCGATGGATAACCAATAGACGTTTTCTAACATTTTGACAGCTTTACCACTTATAAAACTTGAAGAAACAAACTGGTACTCTCCTATGAACTTTTCCTCTCTCTCTCTCTCTCTCTCTCATTCCAGGTATCATGAAAAGTATATATACAGGCATATCACACGGTTTGACATTCAATTTTTGCCTTGTCTCAAAGGTATTGCAACACAAATCGGGGCCGGATCAGGTCAGGAGTTCAGGGGTGATGTGGGTTCCAAAATTTCAAAGGGGCACTGACTTTCCTTGAAAAGGTACCAAAGCAAAAGTCTATGTGTCTATTTAACCAAAGTGTGCATAATACCCAATAAGAATACAACAATGGCCAAATTTTAAGTGACAAGTGACTCTGTGTGTGTGTGTGTGTGTGTGTGTGTGTGTGTGTGTGTGTGATTATGGGGTTAGCCTGGCGTTGCCCTGCACACACTTAGATACAGTAAATGTCACATATACTGGAAGGTGATATTGAAAATCTCATAAAATGTATGATCTCATTCCTTGGCTAAGATAAACTTAATTTTCACTTCTCATATATATATATATATATATATATATATATATATATATATATATGTGTGTGTGTGTGTGTGTGTGTGTGTGTGTGTGTAATGAATCAAACTGGAGTGTGATTTGGATTTCAATATGTACGAAATTTACTGTTTATGGAAATTTTGACAATTTTTTAATTTAGAAATCACCAATAGGAAAATAAATATCAAGTTCGTTAATTGGATTTTTTTTTAAATTTTCAGTTCAGTCTGCAATATCAGTTAAACATATCTGGTACAAAAGTGTTCCAGTATAAGAGTCATATGTATAAATGGTGCATAGCAAATGTGTTTTTCATAAGTTCATGTGTTTACCATCTTAGAATTTCTAAAATTATGTGACTTTTTTGCTTTTAAAATGCACATTCATTGGATTTTTTTAAAAATGCAGGTGCATCATTCTTTGAGGCCGACAAATGACAATGTTGGGATGTAATAACATGTATATGGACTATTCATAAAACCATTTAAAACGTTCATATGTGGCTGGGAAAAAACATGAAGTAATAAGCCTTTATAGTAGACTGAAATGCATATAAAATGACATACATTGTATTGTCACAAGCACCTGCATCAATTGCATGTTTGGTCATTATGTGAACTAATAACCGGGTACATACAGTAGTTTACACAAGCCTGGAAGAGCTAGTCAGGCTCATATAGTATGGGCATGGGATGTTGATAGCAGAGGGCCATTCAACTGGGGTGTCATATTACCATGGATAGAAACTATCCAAATTTTTTAGGCCTTTCCTATGAGTAGGTGGGAAAGTAACGAATTAAATAAGTAACTGATTAATTAATTATTTAATGAAATAATTAATTAAGTAAGTAAATAAGTAGGTAAGTAAGCAAAGAAGTTAGTACATATTCAAGTATGTATATATATATATATATATATATATATATATATATATATATATATATATATATATATATATATATATATATCGATCAATCAATCAATCGAATTCTCTGTATCTATGTAATATATTTGTTATCATGTTTTTAAGTGTATTCCCTAGTGATGTCTACTTTTAGATATATATCTTTTGATGAACTTTGTCTAGAGGGGTTAATACATAAAGCTGTCAAGCGGTTAGACTGGAAAATTTCTCGTCGTACGTCTGGTTCGCATGCTGACCTGTCACACGTATGATGTATTGACCGGAATTATGCTGGGTTATTTTAAAAATCAAAACTTCTGGCAGTTTGTCATATGTTAGAATACAAATGATGAATTGCTTCAAGTTGAGGAAGACATCTCGTGCATATATATTGTTATATTTTCTACATTTTCTTTTAGTTTGGGACATGTGTATTAGAAATAATAAAACGTGAGAAATGTTTGCAGTTTCTAACGATCTGCAACTTCGATCAATACCATATTTGTTGCAATAAAAGTCCCATCTGTCAATAGCTTAGACCCAGAATCACTGTCGCATTAAGAGACGGAAAATCTCTATCGAAGCCGGTGGTAAATGGGAGGGTGTTATACATAAATGAATATGGTTAAAATTTATTTATGTTACTTACATGATCCACTCAAATTATATTTAGAACATTGTAAGTGTATACGCATTAAACAGGTTTGTCATGGACAACAAGATTTCTCCCTGAACTATGACACAAATCATGTTTGTCATGGACAATAAGATTTCTTCCTAAACTATGACACAAATCATATTTGTCATGAACAACTAGATTTTGCCATGAACTGTGACACAAATAAGGTTGTGATTGACAACTATAGTTTTCAATGAACTGGTACATGTTTCGTGTCTAGGCTCGTTCAAAAGTAACAAAGAAAAGAGTGAAGCCAACAAGCTTTGTAAAATTTAACAAAATAATTTATTTCCCTAGAAAACAAGGTAAAAATATGAAAAAGAACTTACCGTTCGTGAATCTAATCCAAAAATTAATCCTAGAATTTAAAAATGTAAGTCCTATCACTAAAAAGTTCTAAATGAATCAAAGTTCGAATCCCGATGAAGTTCCAAGATGGAAGGCGATGACGTCTTCTATATCCTGTTTAGTGTTGTTGTGTCAACAGTTCCTTGTTGAATTTTATGAATCAAGAATAATATTCCGGCTTTAGAATTCCGAATAATTTTCACTAAATGTCTTTGTCCAAAGAATTTTTATGATCACTGGCATTTTCCAAGGAATATAAATATTAAATCCAAAAAATAGAAGAACTTTAAATCAAACTGGCATCAACATTAAAAACACCTTGAGCTCTGAAGGTGTAAATTACGACAGACTAAATCCACTACAAAACGTCTGTTTTGACCCTCAAATTTAGATCACATGGTGGGGTCACGTGGTCACTTAGTTCGAACAACGCAGTAAAGTAATATGTCAATTAGCACGTAGGCTATTTACAGGTTCTATTGTACTAAACGAATCTTACTATAAGATTCAATAATAAAAAAAATAAAAAAAAGGTTGTTTGCAACAGAGCTGACGCAAGCCAAGAATGACCTTGATTACGACCAATGATTTTCAATCTGTGTTTACCAATTCTGAACCAAGGTCAGGAACTAGGTCAACTAAAAATACAATGTAGCAATAGTGTTTATTTACTAGAACTGAACTGAATTTTCTAGAAAAATGCCAAATCCAGTGAATAAAGTTATTACAATAACATGCAATGAAATAAAAATAAAATAAAAAAATTAAAACTAACACACAAGTAATTTAATTACATATACGTAACATACAAATGTGATTCAGTTTCTTAGCATGTCCTGATCAATTTCAAACGTAAGTATTAAGCAATAAAGAAGAAAGATAGAGCGCCTCTCTATCGAAAGAATATGAACTATATTGTCTAAGATTTAATTTTGTACGCCTTTGTTAGTTTCATTCTATTTATAACAAATCTTTTTTGTATTTGCTGTACGAGACATTGTTGACCAAGTAACATTATGTCGTTTTTCCTTTGTTGTAAAGAGCCGCGACAAACTATATTGATTTAGGTATATGATTATTGTACGTTGGGATAGTGACGTATGCACTGGGATAGTGTTGTATACACTGGGATAGTGATTTATACACTGGGATAGTGATGTATACACTGGGATAGTGACTGATACATTAGGATAGTGACTGATACGTTAGTATAGTGATAGCTGAAATAACGATCAATCAATGATGAATTTTCTGACGTAATAAACACTTTTCAAGGCATAAAGGACCTATATAGGCAAGCTGGCTTATACGACGTAACGTACAGCTGTTTCTTGTTCCCTAAGTAGATGTCCAGCAATATTCAACACTGTGCATCGAACATCATTAATTTCCCTTTTCACTGCAGCCACTTCCTTCTCGCCAATTGCAGACAAGAGCCTTCCAGAACGTGTGCCATCTTCAATAGATTCGCGACAATCTTTAAGACGATTTTACCAGCTCATAATTGTAGCATATGACAGAGGATTAGATCCGTAAACTTTAAACAAGTCGGTCTTAATATCAGTCAGTGAGTTTCCTTTATACTAGTAGTATATACCCGCATTTTACGATATGCTGTAAGCACGGTAGATCAATTCTTTCTCCTTCTCCAGTAGTTTACGTTTCTTTCATTTTCCCATGTTACGTCACATGCATACATTTGCAGGTGTCCGGCATGCTGTATGTGCAGCTGCATATAATTTTATATAACAGTATTTTGTCTATTGATCGGCATTAAGTTTATTGACATTTTCAAAGAAAACAAGACGTTATAACAAGATATTCAGAACTTTTCAAATTGCGCACACATCAGTATTAGATGACGTGTCACGTACGACGCGGATGGGTGAAACTATTTTCAAGGAAAACGTCATGCGTAATTGTTTCAAGTTTTCCATCGCAATTTTCATTTGGCTTATTATCAATAAAGGTGTTTCAGAATAAACAAATGAAGCATGGTCTACAAATGCACCATCTTTATCGTCAGGTCTGTAGAGTGCCACACGTGGGTGTTATCCCTAAGGTCAAGGCTAATATTTATAGTTTTCTATCACATTTCCATTTCAGCTCTATAACTTAAGAGTTGTTCGAGATTAAGGATATATCAACATTATAACGTGTGTCACGTATCTTGTCGGGATCCGATTTTCAACTCCAAGGTCATTCGTGAGTGAACATTTTGTTTTCCATCGAACTTTAATTTCTGATATATTATCTTAAAGCCCTTTGACATTAAGGAATGATTCTTTGTATACTTATAAATCATCAAAAGACAGTGTGTTTGGTACCACATTTTTTGTCTATTGTCATTGTTAAGTTCACAGATCAATATTTTAAATTTCCGATCTCACGGTCGTTAAAGATTAGGGAATGAAACTTGGTCTTCCCGTGACTAAAGGTCAATTTGGAATTGTTTCAAACATGACTTGAGGGACTCTTTGAAGCGTTTCTTCTGACCACCCTGAGATCGTTATCCTCCATCATTTCGCTGAGAAGATCTTTGGAAGTCGATCATCTGATATCCAGGTGATGTGGCCTGCCCATCTCAACTGCAGAATGTGGATGCTTCGAATCTCTACTCGTGTGAGAACGTCCGTGTCTAGGAACCTCTCCTGCCATCTTATCCTCATCAGTTTCCTCAGGCAGCCCATGTGAAAAGGGTTCAGCTTATTGGCATTGCGTCTGTACACCGTCCAAGTTTCGCAAGCATACTGCAGAGTCGGTAACGCAATGGCTTGTAGACAGATGCCTCTGCTTTCCCACACATTAGTCGTCTGCCAACGGCTGCACTTGCTTTAGCAATTCTGGCATTGGTTTCATCATCGATGTATACTACACTTGACAGTATGATGCTACGATAGGTGAACTTATCTATTGCCACGAGGGTTCGATCATTTACTTGGATGGTAGTCTTTATGTAAGAAATTCCTGGTGTAGGTCGGTGCATCATCTCTGTCATCTTGATACTGTTTGCGAGGCCGCAATTGTCACAAGATGTGGAGAAATGATCCATTCTCTGCTGTATGTCAGATTCAGATTTGGTATTCAGAAACAGTCGCCAGCAAATAACAGATCACGAACAGTCACGTCTTGTGACTTCATCTTCGCCTGTAGTCGTTTCAGAATGAAGAGCTTGCCGCCAGTCCGCTATTTGATGTAGATCCCGGTATCATGGTCAGGGATGGCATCAAGAAGCATAGTAGAGAACACCGTACTGAAGAAGGTTAGGGCCAAGACATATATTTGTTTGACTCCACTCTTGACTGTGAATAGTTCAGATAACCCGCTATTGTCCACGACACGAGCGAGCATCCATCTTGGAACTGCAGAACCATCACAATGACTTTCTCTGGGCCACAACATTTTGCCATGGTCTTCCAAAAGCCTGCACGGCTGACTGTGTCAAATGCTTTCATCAGGTCAACGAATATTGTGTACGAGTTGGAGTTCAGTTCCTGGCATTTCTCCTGGAGCCGACAAGCTGCAAACACCATGCATGTGGTCCCTTGTCCTTTCCTGTAGCCACAATGAGTCTCAGGCAGGAACCCTCAATCTATGAGATGGACAAGGCGATGATTTTGCCGGCTATTGACAGCAAGAAGATGCCGTGATGGTTGTCGCAGGATTTTCTGTTGCCTCTCCTCTTTTACAAGTGGTCGATGGATGCATCCTTGTACTCCTGGGATATAGTTTCCTAAGTCCACATTTACTGGGAGAGCTCAGGCAGATTTTGTCCCATGTGCGAGCCTCATCACTGATAGATGACTGTTGATTCAGGATGTTGTTGAAGTGTTATGTCCATCTTCGAAGTGTCTTTTCTTTGTCAGTAATTAGTGTGGCGCTGTCGGCACTCAGCATCGGAGATGTTCCTGATGACTGTGGCCTGTAGATTGCTTTCAAAGCATCAAAGAAGTTCTTCATGTCATTCCTGTCTGAGTAGGATTAAATCTCATCAGCCTTATTGCTCAACCTTGAGTCTTGCAACTCTCTGAGTTTTCATAAGACAGTCATCTTAATGTTGTTGAAGACGGCCTTTTTAGATGATAAAGTGATGTCTTCTAAATAGGCCTTCTGTAACCGATGTTTCTCATTTCGACGTCTCCGTATGGCAGCTTCGTTCTCATCAAACAATCTAGATGTTTGCGTGTGTTGGGTCAGAGGGTTTTTTTAATGCAGCTGAGAACAAAGAGTCTCTGTAGGATGCCCAGTTTTGCTCAACATTCACTGCGTTTATATCAAATGTATCTAGTTGGCTGCAAAGGTCTTTGACAAATGCCTCTTTCGCATTCGTCTGTTTCGATTTGCCGATATTGAGCTTTTTGGGCACTCTTTTGCCTTGTGATCGTCTGCTAGACTGAATCTGGACATTAGACTTGGTGACTGTGAGACTGTTGTCAGTCCAACATTCTGTACTAGATCGATAGATCGATAGATCGATACATACGGGTTACACTTAATACATCAGCAACAAAAACTGTGCCACTAACCACATCAGGTTACAGTCTTCAAGGTCGAGATCATGTGTCAATATTTTAGGTTTGAATAGCAGTTCTCTTTCTGTTTCGGTCGCCAAAGATAAATGAATGAAACTTGGTATGCTTTTAAGTTGCCAGTAAAAATGTGTTCCATAAATAGAGTTCAGTCTTCACGGAGGTAATCATGGTTAATATTTTAACATTTCGTTGTTTCTGCTCTATGTCTTAGCAACTGTTTGAGGAACAGGAGTGAATCATGGTACAATATGTTTGCAAATTTGATGACATCTCAGGTGTCACAATTAAAGTCCTCTCTTCAACGTCATGGCCACCGATAAATGTTCCCTCTTTCTGCACATTTGCTCAAAAGACCTTCTAGATTGATTCATGATATTTGGTTATGTTTCATCATTGTCTAACACTGCAAATCTCTGTCACAGATGTTACAGTAAGATATCACTGCTACATAGTTTTGGTGACCTTGCCACTGTATGTGGGGGACAAGTATTTGCTGAATTTGCTTGTTTACTACCTAAATCTGTACATTGCAGAGGAAAGATTCAAAAATAAGAAACGTTTTCTGACAATTTGAAAGCCGTATATGACAGACTAAAGTCCTGAATTTATATGCTGTTCATAGTATTGATAATTTCAGCATGACATCATCTCTGGCATTCAACCAATCTAACTCCGCTATCTGACTCATTTGAGTAGGTGATTTACTCCGTTTTTATCCCTGTAGCCTGCTAGTTTAGTTCTAAAACCAAATATTTATAAGCAACAGCATGTTCAAATGTATTCCCAAGATTTTCTAAGAGTTATTTAGAGAAATTCTATGATGACAAAATTAGACACTTGTAAGGCAAGATGAAGGATTAAGACGAATAAACTAATGTTGTCCCCTACCGGAACCTTACGTCAAGCCTATTGTATCACGTATGTTAAAATTATCAATAAGAACTAAGTTTTAACCAAAGCAGAATGATAGATCACTCTGCAGCAACCGGATGTAAAAACTGTCTTATAGGGCATACTACTCTACAGTTACCTAGGTAACAACGCCACAGCCTGTACTATGGATGGGGATTACCGCCATAATTATATGCGTGTATTTTCTAATCTTCCTTGATGCATTATTGTAAATGGCTGCTTGCAAGATCTACTTTCATAATTCTATCCAGGTATATTGTATTCTTCATTGATGCAAATTGTACGTGGCAGTTTGCAAGTGCTACTTTCCTTCTGCATTATTGTAAATGGCTGCTTGTAAGTGCTACATTCCTAATTCGAGTCATAAATTTTCTGTTCTTCGTTGATACAAGCTGTAAATGGCTGCTTGCAAGTGTTTAAATCTGCCTTCCTTCTGCGTCATTGTATCTTGCAGTTTGCTAACTACTGTACCGATTCTGTAGTTTGTCGTATGGCAAAACGCTATGTGGGTTATTAAAAGTTTTGTATATTTTGTTTATAAAACTGACATATTACAATACACCATTCCAACTGCTGTTTTCATACAGATTTGGCCTTGCAACAATGTAAGTACCAAGTTTTATCAGTATCGACTTTGTCCAACTCGTGTCGCCATCTGTTGTCATAATGGCATACAAGAGATTAGCATGGCATTACGACAACAGACGGCGCTATTAATTTATAGTTTTTCCTTTACCGAAACAATTAATGCTCCCCACTGAGCTTTACAGCATTCAGTTCGTGTTGATAAACATCGTAACTCTTTTCCAGTCCCCATTTTAAGGTGTATGTTAGCAATGAAGTTTTAATCATTCTCTAAAACCATGTGCTTTCTCAAAGATCTAAGTGATTTATAGCACCAAACAAATTCAAAAACGCATACACTACAGCAGTGGTTCATCTTCTTCAACACCTGGTTTTGACGCACTTAAGTATTTACTTTTACCGTTTAAGAAATCTACTTCTTAGTAATATCTCTCATTATTTTGGAAACATTAGTTATTTTAGCAAAGTAAGGATCAGAAATGACAATGATACATTCACTCGTACTCTTCTTAACGAGCTTTCATCCGACGAACCCTGGTTGTAAGGATCGTATTGTACGTCACCCATTTTGACGCACCTCACAGACGCCTATCTTTTCCTGTGATTCTATTGTACATAAGATCCTGCGAAAATAATATATTTCAGAGCAACATCAATAGCACATAAAAAAGTTTATTGGTAAAACGACATTAAAAAAAAATTAAGCATTCCTAAAGGATTTCTTATTCTTATCACAATCTTCATTTTCGAACATATATTGTCGCAAAAACCGAAATAATCAAATTGTGGAAAATTATGTTCGTATCATGATAAAAATGTTTACTTGCGATTAGAAGTATTAGATTTAGTGTACGATTGTTTTCCAATACTTAATTTGCATTGTTGATGTACAGAACCTCGACCTTTAACTGTATTTGTAAAAAAAAAAAAAGCAAACAAACAAACAGCCTTAAAACTGGTTTGCATCCTTATAAACTTTTGTCTCTAAACGTGAGACAAAAGACATAATGTTACAGAAGGTTTTACTTTTATTTATTGCAATTCTTACCATTATCAAACTAATTAAAATACTAAAAATTGGTTCAAGAATTTTAACAATATAAATATAGAACCCTTAAGATCTAATTATTTAGCTGCTCTTTGTCACATTAAAGATTTTTTTAAAAACTTGAAACGAATTTTTGAAATGTGAATGTAATGACGCATGATTCCGACTTATTAAGTGTGCTGCTTTTTGCAATATAAAAGTAGTTTAGTGAATTATCTTTGATCAGAGAGAGAGAGAGAGAGAGAATATGCACCAAAACTGCATATTTCATTAAGTTATTTTAATTGTACACATGTTACCTGGGTCTATATACGTATTTTGGGACACACTTAGGGTATTTCATTCAGCAAGTATCAACAAGAGAAAACCTCTACTAATCTTACTCGATAATTATACAGGGTAGAATTTTTCTGATCACGGTCTTTTTATTTGGTTTGATTTTTTTATTTATTTACCTACATGTATCCTGGGTAGCTGAGTTTGTTTTGGGACAGTCTTTTGCTATTTTATGGTAGTAATGGGGTCTTTCATTTGGTGATAATTACCAACATGAGAAGAAAAAAAACTCTCCTGATCTTACTCGATAATTATACAATGTAGGATTTTTCTGATCACTGTCTTTTTTAAGGCTTGATTCAGTATAATTGTATATATGTATCCTGGATAGATAAGAGTGTTTTCGGACAGTTTTGTGCTAGCCCCATGACTTTCAGGGTGATAGGCAGAAAATTAAACTGTTGGATATCTAATTCATGCACCGCTCCTGTGGCCTAGTGATTAGAGCGTCCGCCTCGGATGCGGGAGGTCGCGGGTTCCAACCCCGGCCGAGTCATACCAAAGACTTTACAAAATGCTACTAACAGCTGCCTAGCTTGGCGCCCAGCGTTAAGAGGTTAGTGTTAGGACTGGTCGGCCTGGTGTCAGGATAACGTGACTGGGTGGGGCATCATGCCACATGTCTGCGGCATGATGCCCCAGTGCTAGACATCACTATAAACTGTCACACTGCAGAGATCGTAGCGATATGACTGAAAAATTGTTAAAGCTACGTTAAAAATCTAAATCACATCACATCACACATCTAATTCATGCACAAGTTCTTGGAAATAGTCAAACATAAAATTTGCTGACAGATTTGGGGAGGCAAACAAGTGATAAAAACATTGCCTAAACTTTTAGAACAGTTTTTGCTTTAATATTCTTCAAAGGAGATCTTGAGGATGTATACGTTATGGTCAACAAGTATTGATTGCTTGACTTGGTATTAGGTAAGGAACCGACAGTCTACCATACTTCTGTTAAATGGTTTATCAAATGGTAAAATACAGGAATAGGTTGCAGATGTGCCTTAGATATCTTCTGACTGGGATTTCCTACCATTTGACAAGTGTGACAAAATCTTTGGTACTTACAAACATCATTTTTAATTTTTGGCAAATAAAAATGATTCAGGATCTTGTGATAAGTCTTACTGACACCAAAATGACCAGCTTAAGGAGTTTTATGAGCTAGACTATGAATTTCATTATATACGACGTAGGAATAACAAAAACTTGATTGCTCACTGACCACTCATCACCAACAGGTACATCAGGCGGTCGCCATTTTCTATAATGACCCCATTTTTCACAAAGTAACAAACTGGTAGTTGTGTAGCTTCAATTTCTGAAACCCAGTCTTACGTCTTCTCTGAGGAAGAATACTTGGGGGCCTATAATTCACATTAAAATGTCTTGCATGCTCATAAAGTAGCTGTTACTTTCTATTCAGATATCTTGCAACTGCTGTCAGAAATTGGCAAGTTGTTTCTATTATTATGTGAAGAAACTAACTTACTTATGAATCTCTCTCTCTCTCTCTCTCTCTCTCTCTCTCTCTCTCTCTCTCTCTTTGCTGAGTGATTAAGTCATTTAAATTATGGAATTTACCTTATCCATTGTTCCAAGGCACCATATATTAGGAATAACAGGCCAAATTTAAAATTTCATCTCAGATTCATAAATATAATATTTTTGTGAAGGTCCAAACATCAGAACAAAACAAATTAGCAAATAAAATATAATCATGTTCACGTTTTTTTTTTTTTTTTTTGCTCATAGCAAATGCAAACAATTTATTTTATTGCCGGCAAAAAGCAAATTCTCCAAAACGTGAGCATTTTTGTACAGTGTATATATTGAATGCAGATTCAGTAATGGAATGGATTTTATTTAATTAATTCTTGAAACTGTCACTAGGGAATATAATCTGACTGTTCTTAAGGCATAATTTACAAATGTATGTGGTATTCAAAAGGAAATGTGTCTCGGCGAATCCAAAATTTACAATTTTAATTCCTCAGAATTTGCAATTATGAGTGTGAGTCTAATCCAAAAACCAAATTGTGTAAAGAGCTTGTCTTTATTCATGTTTTATTCATGTGAAAGTGAAAAACAAAAGGGATTGATAAATAAATCTATCAGAACAATGTAACAAGACATTCCAGGTATTTGTTCCTTATAACTGCCTTCCTGTATGATAATTTTTCTTTTAGACTAATTCATCTAATAATATTGGTTTTATGAATGCTGGTTTACATCAAATATTTATTTTTCTCTAATATTTCCTATGAAAAGTTAAACGCTGCATATAGTTTTTATTTATTTATTTTGCTTTATTGCATAGTTGTATTGTGCTGATATTTTTTGTCATGACAATATTAACTTATATTTTAAATTGGATAAAATAATGATAAAATCACAGACAAATGAAAATGTTTATCCGGGTGAGGGGGGGGGGGGGCGGGTGCTGGATGCTACAACAGCCTGAGCTGTGAATAGCCTTAAAAACTTTAAAAGTGTTTTAAAAAATTATGTGGCAGGGGTCTTTACTCTTCTAACAGAAAACAATCATATCTGTGGAAGATACCTGTAAAAATTTGTATTAATCTTTTTAACTACTACATTAATTTCATATCCAAATGTATCATGCAAGGTTGGTACTGTATTGTAGGAGTAATACTAAAAACAAATTGAGCTGGTTACTGGTAGCGGTAGCAACGTAATTTATATTCATTATATTTTTATAATTGCTACAAAAGGAGTCTGATGTTTTATCAGTGAAGTACCTTGCAATCAATCATCTTATCTGTACTATAAATATCGATTCGTATATGGATGAATACAATTTTAAATAATAAAAAATGTAGTTTCCAGTTTTATATCTGTGGAAATAAAGCATCTCATAATTGTATGGAAATGTCCTTTATGTTAAGATATAGAAAATATATTTCATATTGTTTAGAATTTATTTTCTTATATAATGAAATAAGTTCATATTTTTGTAGCATATAGCTATGCTACAATATATGCTTTGTATGTGATCTGTGTTTCAAGTCATTTGCCTCTTACTATTGTATTGGAATTGGAGATTTAAAATGAAACTGGAGATATGAGATTCTTGTCACAGACAACTAGTGATAATACATGCTGGCTATTGCATAACCATCCTTGCCACACATATATAAGAATTCTGTATAATTTGAATATATAACTTACTTCTTGTAAACTGCCTATGTAAACTGCAAGTTAACAGTTAAAATTAATTTCATAGGGATAAGAGAATAAACAGAATCTTCGTCTCTGCAATGCAATCTCTCTCTCTCTCTCTCTCTCTCTCTCTCGCGAATAAAGAAAAAGAAAGCATGTCCTTGATGTGCAATTATCAGCTATTTGCTCCAACCTTATGAGGTCTTTACTTACACAAAAGCAGAATTTGCACTGCACTCTAAAATAATAAAACATGCTCTAAATTGATAACACTGTGAATGAGAATATATAAACAAATTAGGACCTTAAACATTGCTTGTAAGCGGCTACCCTATTCTGCCATCGTGCGGTAGCGGCAAATTACATCCACAAAATATCCAAAAACAATGGGGTGGGAAGGGTCGGCGGAAATATAACATTGTGTAAATACATCTAATTGTATACAATTTGATACATTTAATTTGTTTTGTGCTTCTTGCAGGTCAGCTATCTTTCGAATGTTAATACTCTGAGAAATCAGCTGACTGTAATGAGGTAATATAATTCAATGATATTGTAAATAAGACGCCCCAAATATGCCGTAAAGTGGTATAACCTCTTGGTGCTAGGGTTAGGCGAGCTATCGTAGTGTAAGAAATTGACGTGTCACAGCGCCATCTGTTGTCATAATGAGGCATTATTTTATGCCAACTTCCATGATGCTAATTTGCAACGTGCTTGATGCTACATTATAATCATGATTTTAGAAGGTGCAATCTGTGTAACTTGTGATATAAACCTTGTAATAACTACCACAACATTATGCTATACGACAAACTGAAGAATCAGTTCAGTAGTTGACAAACTGCAAAATACAATGACGCAGAAGGAAAGTAGATCTAAGCAGTTACAATCAGCCATTTACAGCTTGCAACAATGAAGAACAGAAAATTCATGACTAGAATTAGGAATGTAGCACTTGCAAGCAGCCATTTACAATAATGCAGAAGGAAAGTAGCACTTGCAAACTGCCACGCACAATTTGCATCAATGAAGAATACAATATGCATGGATATAATTACGAAAGTAGCACTTGCAAGCAGCCATTTACAATAATGCATCAAGGAAGATTAGAAAATACATGCATATAATTATGGCGGTAATCCCCCTCCATACTGTACGACCGCGTGTCACGACAGACTTGTTTTGAGTTGCTATTTTAGTCGTTTTGCGTTAGATTTTGGCAAAAAATATGAAAATTAACAATACTATTGCTTTAGTTACTAGCTTGCAGTTTCCATATTTTCCGATTGCTTTTCTGATACAAAGTTTTATATAACATCTTTTGGTGGCAGTGGCGTTTTTAGAGAAGTGAGAGAGCTATCTGAGGACCAGATTGCAGTATAGGCATAAATCGTTCGCACGGAAATTTCTTTAAAGATAGGTCAGTGATTGTGCTGTTCGCTTGATATTATAAGTAGAACGAAAAGACCCTATTGGCGTAAGGGACTACGTCTTCACATCTAGGTGCACGTTATATTACAGCAAATGCGGTAGTTTACCGTTTTCCACTTTTTATTTCGAAATATAACCTGGCAAATGACAAATGTGTATTTGTCATCATCGCTGATATCATTTGAAATTATGTTCTTAACAATGTTCCCGTAATTCATCGAATAGAACTTCCAACGTATGATACAACTTTTACCGATAATAGTGTGATTTACGATAACACCGCATATATCGAAACCATCATAACATTTGAATAATTCTGATATTTAAAGAGTAAAGGTACATTCAGATAAAACAATCCATCTGTTAATTTTCAATCATACAAGCATTCTCCATACCTTTTCCATACCTTATTCTTTGACCGTTAGGAAGCTATAGCCATGATTTCGATGTAATTGCTTTGGTCGTGACGTTCGTGAGTTTCGTGTTACCGGTAATAAAATGGCATAGAATCCCTCCTATAGGTTTAAGAAAAGAAAATCCGCGAGCTAATCATAAGTTTACGTTAACACCTGTGCAATGCTTCGATGATTTTCTAACAGATCTGCAGTGAGCCTGCAATAATATAATATTAAAGTAAAGGTCGAGAAATTAAGGACTGATTAAAGTGAGAATATAGCATCAAAGTTTATGCACAAAAGTTGCATAGGCATGCCATTTTGTTTTAAAATTTAAAATAAAAACGAGAGTTTGTAACAGCTAACTGAAAAAGAGGCGGAAAAATATCACATCTGCGGCAAGTTAATGATACTATGGTAATTTACAACGAAATAGCACGTTCCTTTGTTTATCTGCTATTCATTCCGAATCACTCTTCCCCGCCATCCTCCCTCCCGCTTCCTCCCTCGAACCATCCATTCCCGTCATGCTTCCTCAACATTCATCATCATCATCATCATCAATCCCTTAACCCAAAAGGTCGTTGGGACACCACAGTTGACGTTCCATCTTTCCCTGTTCTCTACTGCCCTTTGGGAATCTCCAAATCCCATGCCTGTCCCCTCCTTAATGTTGTCTTCCCACCTCTTTTTCTGTCTGCCTCTTCTTCTGCACCCTCGCACTGTGCCTTGTAAGATTGTTTTCGCCAGTTCAGATGATCTTGAGACATGATCGTACGGTCATGTCCCTCAACAGTGGCGATTCGAATTATAAAATCTTTATACACTCTAAATTCTACCCCCCAACTGTACACCTGAAATTGTATAGGTGTTTTATGAAGGCGTAATTTCCACTAGGTTTAGGTGCCAAAACAAATCTGCTTGTTCATTCCCGTTTTATCAATCATTGATACAAGTACCTCTTAAATACGTGTTACTGAACTACCGTAGATATACTGCTGACAGGGCCAAAGTGGCGGCTGATGAAATGATAGATTACTTTCATTTCAATTATATCGACAACCACTAGTAACAAGAAACAAAACCAAAAAAAAAAACAAAAACAAAAACAAACACACAACTAAAACTAGAACTTAGTAATGTTGCCATTCCAGTAAAATAAATTCAACTGTTGTACGTTGATAAAAGTGCCATTGTATACCTAGGTTTCTGGGCTTACTTTTTCAGCCTAATTGACTAAAATTAACGTTGACCGTTGGTATATGGAACTTCAGAATGTCAATTTACATTTAAGAGCGTCAATCATGCACGTTTGAAAATGATCATACTGCTCTATATGAATTGTTGGATTCTAGTAACTGCATAACCTCCAAACTTGTGTTGGACTAAAGTGACCACCAGATCTTTATGGGACTCTTGTGAAGGTATAATCTCCACAGCTCTGTATTACCAGTGAATTTATAACCTTCAAACCTGTGTTGGATTCCGGTGAATATATAACCGCCAGATCTGTGTTGGACCAGTGGCGGTTTTAGGGCCGTGCGGGCCCAATGCGAAATGAAGACAATGGGCCCCCCAAAATCTAATTTTTATATCACTGAAGAAATTCAGTGAAATATTCATAAAAACATACAGACTTGTTTTCAAAATCAAATTTATTTTTTAATAATCTGCTATAACTATAATCTGTTTAAAGCAACCTCCAAAATTGTCACACACACACACACACACACACACACACACACACACACACCTGCAGCGATCGAATCTTTCGCACCTGGCTAAGGCCGCGAATGCTTGGACAGAACACATAACCACCTGATCTGTGTTGAACTCTAGTGAATATATAACCTCCAAATCTGTGTTGGACAATCCAATATACGTCATAGCATTTGTCTAAAGTTGGTATGTACAATGTGAGTTGTCGTATGTTGGTAAGTATAATGTGAGTTGTCGTAAGTTGGTATGCACAGGGGGAAGGGGACAGTTTTTTGGCACAAATGTAATTTTGTATACACCTGCCTAATATAAAAATTCATTAAAAAAATAAAACACATCAGTGAGGTCAATGAGGGCCATATTTTTGGATAGGTATAATAAAGCAACACATAAGAATATCATTCACTTGATCTGACAAGTCAATGGAAATTCTTAGAATAAAAAGTTGTTGCACTCTACTCCAAAAGCTATACATGCATTTGTCATGTCCGAAGGCCATTTTTGAGAACACGTAGTGCTCACGGTGCAAACACAAGCTCTTTCCCTGGGTGATAATTTTGAAAAACATTATGTACTTAATAGTTTGATGCTATTCAAAATAGTTGTCATCCAATTAGTCTTTTAGATATTCTACTTGCCTTGAACCAACATGTCTACTGCTATATAAGTAGCTAGCTCTGCTTCCTAGCCAACTATTGGTATTTCACTGGCTACATACGGTGCAGTGACAACATGCCTAAAATCAGTTTCAAGAACAACACAAGCCGGAAAGACCAATTTCACAAATATGCCCATATCTTTAATTATTACACAATAATAACTCAGAAAGTCACACCATACCCTTAAGTTAAGAAATTTGCCAGGGGCCAATATGCGAAACTGTCCCTTGCCACCACAATGTGAGTTGCCTTAAGTTGGTATGTGCAGTATGATTTGTCGTAAGTTGGTACGTACAATGTGAGTTGTCGTAAGTTGGTATATACAATGTGAGTTTTCGTAAGTTGATATGTACATTGTGAGTTGTCGTAAGTTGGTGTGTGTGTGTGTGTGTGTGTGTGTGTGTGTGTGTGATCTGGATTTTTTAAACTTAGTTTTAATGATTTTTCAGTCATATCGCTACGATATCTGCAGTGTGGCAGTTTATAGTGATGTCTAGCACTGGGGCATCATGCTGCAGACATGTAGCATGATGTCCCACCCAGTCACTTATCCTGGTACCAGGCTGACCAGTCCTAACACCAACCTCTTAATGCTGAGCGCCAAGCTAGGCAGCTGTTAGTACCATTTTTATAAGTCTTTGGTATGACTCGGCCGGGGATCGAACCCACGACATCCCGCATCCAAGGCGGACGCTCTAACCACTAGACCACCGGGGCGGTCATCGTAAGTTGGTATGTACAATGAGAGTTGGACATTCCTACGCTGTAGTTAGTACTGCAAACAAATAATAAGTTAAAAGTACAATTGTCGAATCATGTGGTCGATCATGCTTGAAGTACTAAATACTTTTTGATGGAAAGCATCGAGAAAATTATCAAAGCTATCACAACAAATTTAACATACTGTATTTCCGCATAAATAACACCCACCCAACTGATTAAAGGTACACCAAGCCCTGCAGTGTCCATTCTTGTTGTTGTAAAAGTTATTCGAAACGTGCAACACTGACACTGATCTAACAGAGCATTTATTAACCGGCAGCTCTGGGTTCACGTTGATCACTATGCAATGATTTCAAAAGAACAACACAGGCACTCATATGGTAGCTCATTATATGCTGGCATGTATGGGTCTGCGCTGATCATTCTTCAAAATGATTTCAAACGAAGGGCATGGATTGGTTTGGTGATTTACGGCACAGCAGACAAATAGGTTATTTAGTGCCGAAGCAACTAAAGTAAAGTGCACTGCCCAAGGATAGACAACGGTAAGGCGTACACTGATCTGATAGAGTGCTATTAGTCGGCAGGTCTGGCTTTAGGTTAACCTCATTTAGATACACGCGATACGCATGTAAGTGATCATTGTTTGGAAATAACCGTCACTCTTCAAAAGAAGACAGGTGTCGTGGGTGACCTAGTTGTCTAAGGCGCTAGCAGTTACCGATCACTGGCATCTCACCTCTGTTCATTTAGGTTAGAGTCTTAGCTGGGCCAATGTGGGTATGTGAGAAAGCTTGCTAGTAATTTCATAAGGGACAGTGGTTCTTCCATGGTTCTTTCTGCACCAGTTATACTGGCCACCATGTATATCGTGTGCTGAAAAATTGCGTTAAAACCACAAAACACACACATACACAAACACAAATCAAAAGAAGCCACCTTGAGGAAAATAAAAAAGTGCTCAGTTTGAACAAAATACGGTCGAAATGGGCACAGCATGTATGCTAAATCGGTGCCAATAGCTCGTACTGACTCTCAGCACAAGTGATTAAGTTCGAAAAAGAAAATTTTTTATTAGAATTTCCAGTAAATATAGAAATATAATCATAACCCTTTTTCTACAGTAAATTATATGAAATGCTTTGTTCTTTTCTTTTTGTTCTTTTATTTTGATTGTTGAATAAATACATTATTCTTCCTGAATTTGATTCGACACATGTGCTCCCTAACACTGAGATAAGCAAAATTGACGATCCCGCTGGCGAATTTATAGCTGATTGTGTTTGTCAAATCTTTAAAACAAATTTTATGACATAACAAATCGGGCTAAGCACTTCAAGATCAAGGTGTATTGATATTCTTTATGTCAATAAGACATTTCCGTAGACCGCTAAGCCCCCTTTCTAATCTTAAGATTGGAATTGATACTCTACGTGTACAGCGGTCGTTAGGCGCTCAAAGTTTATTTTAGCACATGCCTGGTTACTATTCAAGACAATTTCTTTTTCTCATGTCCCACTGTCTGCGTGTGGATAAACTACTTTGATTTTCAGGCCATTACATCAATTTCTCACATTTGGTGTACCCATTTTCTATGTATGTCTGGATGACCAGCTATCCAAACAAAGCAATATTTCACGTTGTTTCCGAAACTTCTGCTGTTAATTTTGGGATTTGAACTTTTAGTTTGCAGTGAAAGTATAAGCACTTTACAAACATTAATCTAGTTCAGTTTGCAAAAATAATTTTGTTTGAAGTTGGTTAGAAAGCAAAATTCAAAACAAAGAAAAAAATTCAAATGATAATTAATGTGGGACGCAGTCATATTTTCAAAAAGTATACAGCAATGGATGAGTTGCCAAGTAAGGTGCAGCCATGCCAATTCGGATAGCCTAGCGACCGTTACTACGCCGAGCACGCTTACTCCAAAGATGGCGTTTGATGGGCACATGCGCTTTGCATCACTGAAGGATTTGCCCCTAATTCATAAGAAAAATTACTTCGAAGGTATTGATAGAACGCTTAAATACAGACAAGAAGGATACGCATAGAACGTTTGGAAAATGTGATTCAGTTATCGGTCAAGTGGCATAGAGGTCAGCAAACAAGTGAGAAACCACTCTTCATTAACCTGGAATCTTCGCCAGTGAGGGGTCGTCGATCCTTTTTGCTCCATATAGATGATAATGGCTGTATGGAAGTTAAACAGGGAAAGTGAATGATGCCTAGTGTTCAGCAGGGTGGAGTTTGAATGTTTTAACAGTATTTTAAGAGAAAATGAAACATTAAATAATATAATGAGAATCAGCAAATCGTAACAGTATATCTAATCATGTACAGTATTTAGTATATTTAATCGTGTACTGTACTTAGTATATCTCTGATCGTGTACTGTATTGAGTATATCTAATCGTGTACTGTATAGAGTTTATCAAATGTGTACTGTATTGAGTACATCTAATTGTGTACTGTATTGAGTACATCTAATTGTATACTGTATTGAGTACATCTAATTGTGTACTGTATTGCAAAGTTTAAGATTATTCGTACAGCTTTTCACCAATTAAGCGTCCCGTTTCACGATATCGTTTTTTATTTCAATAATTTTTAAAAATTATTTATTAAAATATTGAGTCTGACTTTATCCTTCATTTGAATGCAAACTGACGTCCGACGACCCCAATCTCATCACTCAAGATTTTGCGCACTTTTTCAAAACAGAGAAAACAACCTCCTGACATCTAGCCTAGTCCTCAAACATTTCGTTACACACTTTTACAAACAAAACAATCAAAAATGGCATAACATAAGCAAAAGGTATGATGATGTAAAAAGGTAAATGTTTGATCGAACAAAATGCTGGTATGAATTTGCATGTAGAGAACAAACATATTTATGTTTACAACTTAACTCTGATATTTTATATTTCGGTTTAAATTGCTGATGATGAAATTCAATAAAAAATGGTTGATCTTTTCGTTTAATTTCCAATGATGACCTGAACCACATTTATGCGCAATAGTGTTCTTGACCTTTTCGTCTTTGTCTTTATTAAGAATCATTTTTCTTTTATTGTCTTTTCTAAAGATGACAGAAGTTTAAAATACTAATAAGAGTGGTGTTGGTTGGTTGGTTGGTTAGGGGAATAGTTCATACTAAGTTGATTGGTATCTAAAAGGTACCATAAGCGTGTCTATTAATATTATCAGAATTTGCATCATTATATTCTGACATGTGACCATTTTACTGACGCTATCTTGAAAATTGCTTGTTTCTTTATTATTATTTTGTTTTCGTTAAATGGGGATGGGGGAGGTAATGTACGGTCTTCCATTACTTTCAAAATATATGTGAATTCCTATATGCTTTGAAATTTTCATTCTCTTACCAACTCGTACATATAACTTTTTCACTTCTATCTATGGTATAAAATCCAGCTAGAATAGTCTGTTATTCACAAACCACCGACGGAGGGGCCACGTGTGGCCGAGTGGTCTAAAGCGCTCTCCGTTACGGATCACTGCCATCTCACCTCTGTCGGCGTGGGTTCGAGTCTCAGATTCGGCGAATGTGGACATATGACAAAGCTTGCCAGTAGCTTCTAGTGGGTCGGTGGTTCTTTCTGGGGATTTCCCGGTTTCTTCCTCCACCATTAATATTGACCGCCATGTATAGCCTATCTTGTGCTGAAAAATGACGTTAAGCCCTACAACAACAACAACAACAACAACAAACCACCGACGGCACTTGGCTTGGCGGTCTTTACCTATGAGTGTTCGTTTCTACGGTATGAGTCATCCTTATGTTTTCATTGGATAAAATTCTGCTGTAGGCGGAGCTTGAGGATATGTCAGTTATATTCATCCATCAGGTGTTCAAACACGATACCGGCTCAACACCGTGCGAACATATTGACCATCTCTGTGCAACCTGTTTTGGAATTCTCGCCTAACTGCCAAGTGAACATTTTTTTATGTTTCTGCGTGTTCTCGCACTAAATAATCTCATAACAACAAGTATTGGGCGTCACATTCGGCAAACTCTGCCATCTTTGAGCTTGTCAATCCACGCTTCGGAAAGTGGCGAGAGTTCTCAACTCATAACAAAGTTCACAAACAATTTTCTTGGCGTTATGGCGAGAAGCACCACGGGATCATTGTTGTCGTGTCAAAACTTGCTCGCCCATAGAAACGCCCAGTGATTCGATATTATTGCTGTGCCATGAATTAACTACTCTCGCGATTTGAAACTTTGGCTGTAAATATACGTATGCTACTTTTATCGAAATTCTACAATTCGATCAATTACAAATTTTTTTGGCGTATTACATTTCTTTAGATGATACACAATGAAAATTCAAACCAAGGAAAATTGTAAACCACAATATTTTGCAGATTACATTTAAAAGAAATAAAAAAATTTTAATAAAGGGGGGGGCAGGGGGCTGCAGAAAGGAAGAAAGGCGTAAAGTAAACCTAAAGAATCAAATTTGTACTTGTACTCTAAGCAGTCTCAAGCACAAAACAGTTCAAAAATTTAAAAAGGTTCGAACAATGCAATAACGGCATGAAAATGTAATCAAGCTAAATCCATATTTATACAGGTATATTAAAATTCATTTGTCTGCTTCAAATTGGAATCGCGTAATCGTATTAGCAAGGTTTTGTAACAAGATATATATATATATATATATATATATATATATATATATATATATATATATATATATATATATATATATATATATATATATATATATATATATATATATATATATATATATATATATATATTGTAATGTGTCGAATTTTTAAGAAGTACTGGATCCTAAAGTTGAATAAATTGTGCATTAAAATTGTATCATAATCAAGCCAGAAAAGTCTTTGAGACTGTTCACTTTGATATTACCCTTATTTCATCTCTGAAACATAAAAGGGCCTACGTTTAAGCTTCAGTGGAATTGACCCAGTCATCGTAACGGTATCTTGGCAGAGAGTACATTAGAATTACCGACCGTATCGGTTGTAAAGGACCGCATGTCAAATAATTGATCTTCAAAGGAAAGCTAATTGCATCATATTCTAGGCTGTCAAAAACGGATGAAAGACATGATTATTTTGTGGAAAATTTAGGAACAGTTCATTTCGATTGGTCAGTTAAAATTAAGGAGTACACTTTAGAAATAATGGGGAATTTAAGGTAGCGACTTGGCTCAGAATTCTTTAGTCAGAAATCTTTCTTGAGAGAAGACAGGTTGACTCCGGGGGAAACCCTGAAGAAGAGTTCTCCCTCGTTAAAAAACTAAAGAGGCCAGATAGATGTCTTTAAAGGAAAAGACAGGCTATATTGCTAGGACGCAAGGTTTGTGTGGAAAAGAAACAGCATTAAGGTACGCAATTTTAATATCCATGTAATTTTCTATTTTGTTGTTTGGTTTTATGCAAATGTGTAGTATTTTATAGGGATTTATGAATTAATTTCCTTTGTCTGTAGGATGATGCTGTTTATGGCGAGTTAATGATAACTGCATATTTAGATATGATCTTTATATATGATTTAGGGATTTATGAATTAATTTCCTTTGTCTGTTGGATGATACTGTTTATCGTGAGTTAATGATAATCGCATATTTATATATGATTTTATAATGCTCAAATGATCTTGCAGGTTATTGGTTACTGTAAGCTAGAATTTAGTGAATTTTATGCAATAGTAATCGAGCATTTATCTTATTGAGTGGAACTGACTAGCTACGTGTAAGAAGTCGTACAGTAACGTATGCAGATATATACGGCAGCATTGTTTGTAAACACCGCTCGTGTTAATTTCTAGCTAGGCGTGGAGCAAGAGAGATGAACTGTTCAATAAAGGTCAGACTTGAACGTATATTGCAATAGTCATTTGTACTAGAGATAATGATTGTACCTTACCTCAAATACAGTAAATTTGTAAGGACCGTTAATTGTTAAGGTCATCGTATGTCAGAATTTAGGCAGTGTGGATAGCTATTTACCTCTCTGAATAACGGAAGTAAGAGAATTTTATATATACGGATAGGTGGTGAACATATATAGCTTTAGTCGTAATCTTGTCATTTAAGGGAACAGCTTTCTATATTCCTCCCGAGAAACAGATGAGGACAGTCCAAGAGGGAAGTCCGCAAATAGAGGGTTCAGAATAGAGGGGTCAAGAGGAAGAACCAAGCATACACGCTAGACATGGAATACACAAAGTCAAGAGAGAACGACGACAGGTGATGCAAGTC
>JAECUM010017800.1:0-79457 GCA_016617855.1 Megalonaias nervosa
CTCCATAAAACCAGACAGATAGTGTTATGTAACAAACCATGTTATAACCAATTAAGTTAGTTAGCCAAAGAAAACAGTGCTTGTAAAAAGAAATGGGAGGAGAGGAGGTAATATATCAGGTGCAAAAATACATGCTTCATTGGCACAGGTACCATCTTAAATCAGTACATATATAATGAGAAATACACATCTAGTGAAAACATGGAGATTGCATGTAGAATATTTTACTTTATTCAGAGAACAATGCATTGGTACATATACATGTATACATGTCTAATGGATGGCATGAATATAGTATCAATACCATGTACTCGCCTGCCAATCTCATCACATGCAGTGAATCAATAATACATGTAATTCCATCAAAAATATGTACATAAATTTAAAAAGCTGAATAATTTTGTCCCAGATCATTATGTGTCTGAATTCACTGACCCCCCCCCCCTAAAAAAAACTTAAATATGGAAGGATGAAACACTTATGAGCTGTCATCTTTCAACAATAAACTTAGATCAAAGTTCCCAAAAAGGCCCAGCTATTGGTTCAGATACTCATATTTCCAAATAATATGTATTTTGGCACTGTACTTAAAGAATTGGTGAAATTTTCAAATTTCAAGAGCAACACCCAAATCATGTTGTATTCAAATTCATACACAGTCTCTTCCCCAAAATGATGTTAAACCTTTTCACTCATTTTTTGTACTTTTAAGGGATTTTTTTTTTTTATGTGTATGAGAAAAATATGTGCAAAAGAAATTTCAGGAGTCATGCCACAATCATCTTATATTTGAATTCATACTTGGTCACTTCCCCAAAATGATAATAAACTTTTTATACATTATTTCTCATACTTTGAAAAAATATTTATTGTTTTCCTGTATGAAAGAAATACATGTATATGAAATTTTGGGAGCCACTCCACAATTGTTTTATATCCGAGTTTGTGTTATAACAGACTGTGCTTCAGTGGGGTCACAGTGTAGTTAGTCCCTGTTGTATGCAATACTTGTAACTCATGATCATTCCTGCTAATGGAAAAGTATCTTACAAGTTTGCATATTTATTAAATTTATTTCAGATCAGCTATTAAAATATAATCAAACAATTTACATTTTTGACACAGTCTTAATATTTATGAGCTTTCTGCAACCTAAGACCACAAACTTGTCCTTATTTTTGTTTAGCAGAGCTTACGGTCAGGTCATCATTAATACAGTATAACTCTATGTCTCAGCTGTCAGGAACCAGTTCTCAAAGAACATTTTTTTAAAACAGGCCCAAGGCTGGTGACTTTAAAAATAACACAAGCCCTCACTAAAACTCCACAAGCCATGGGTCTAATTTTTTACTATTATTTGTCACACGACATTCAGCGTCTGCTTCTTAAATATGAAAAGATAATGTGTTTATTTAAATTTCAAAATATTTAATGCTTAGCAACATTTACCTCCAGGTCTAGACATCAGACATTGTCTAATTGCTATATCAATATCCTCCTTACTGAGTGGATCAGCAGTGTTCATATTCATTGGCTTGAAAAACACAATAGCTATTAAACAAGACCAATAAAAAAATCAAATTACTTACACCAGTGTTTTTGCCAAAATTACTTTTAGTTGGTCTTTCCTTTTTTAACTCAATTCAAAAGGACAGCCAGTTTTTAATCAAAGACTTGAAAGTTATCAGAACCACATTTGATCACTGTATTACTTAATATTACCGAAATAAATGTCCTGCATTTGGCATAAACTCTCCAGATTAAAACAATAAAGTAGTCAACAGCTTCTGTAGATGCATTAGCTTTTTAATACCATTACGCAGACATACATCATTGCGCTGGTTGCAACAGTTTCTGAACAGTCCAGGTACCAACTAGACTGGTTTTGACGGGTTCCTTTACTGCAGATACATATCCAAAATGGTATTTTGTGATACTTCTGGTAGGATTGCATGTACGTTAAAGACTATGTGAGCACTAATTATAGGTAATCCAGTCAATCTGCTCCCCATTAGTAGGTCACATGCTTCGCTTTGTACACAAAGTTTACAGCTTTTGATAGAAGTATAAGTAGACAATCTTTATAAGGGTAAGGACATCCATGGGGATAAATATTATAATTTACTAGTCTTTCAACATCTTGAAAATAAATCTCTGCATTTCATCAGCAGGTTTTCTCAGGCAGATTAGATTTTATTATGACAAGCCTAATGGGCAACTCACTTAGCACACAAGAGGGGCCCCAGACATTTAGCTATAGGATTTTTTGAGCACTGGGAACTGTAAATAGTCCACCTGGGACTTTTGTTTAGCCATGACCCAATAAGCCAACATAATTTACAACAACAATTGTAATTGGTTTAATTGTTTAACCATGCCATATTCCTTTAGCTGAAGTTAACCAACACCAAATGCTCATTTCTTTAACAGACAAATCAGGAAGAGGAATAATAGATCATAGGAATTAAGCATTTTGAGCCAGAGATGGAAGACACCATTACCATATGTTAGTGTGTTGAAAAAAGACTAAAATTCAGGAGTATTATTTCTTTTAGGGTTTTCCCTAAAGAGGCTATCAGTAAGGACTGTATCAGATAACAAGTAGCCAAAATATGGGGATAAGAGAAAAGACAAAAATTCAGGAGTATTGTTTCTTTAAGGGTTTACCTTAAAGGGGCTGGTAGCATGGACTGCACCAGATAATGAGTAGCCAAAATATGGGGATTAGTTTTGTCTCTTACTGGTAGTAAATACCCATAACTTGAATACAGAATTACATGGTGATAATAACTCTCACAACCCTGCTGTAGGTACCCAGAGGGACAAGTTTTTTATTTATGATGTATGCCACTGGAAAATATATTAATTGCATTATTGGAAAATGTATTTGTATTATAATTTTTAACATTGTCATTTTTAATAAAACTTTATGTTGACCAGCTGGGCTTTTATCTGCCTGGTATTCATTTGTAATTGTTCAGGGCTCCTAGGGTGTTTCTGCTTCTGTATATTCTTCCAGTCCATATGACACATACTATACTTTCCAAATGTCAAGCTAATATTTTTTTTATTATAAGTTGCTTGTGCTCCACTAGCTTACATTTGCCTCAGTTGTCCTTTTACTAGAGAAAATTGTTTAATATGATATGCAAGATACATAAAATATCTACATTTATGCAAACTTGTAAACTGATTTTCTACCAGTTGACACATTTGTTGTAAGATAAGACCAAAAAAAAATGTTTCCAGTGGGCCAACCAAACCTGTTTCTTATTGTCAGCCCTAGCACTTTTTTCCCCCATGGTAAAAAAAAACAATAAAAAAATCAAATTAAATATGTTTTTAAAAGAAAAACACCTGCCTACCCTAATTTTAAAAACAAGTGCAATAGGAAAGTTTTTTCTTTGGCCTAAGGAATCTTTTGTGTTTGTATGTATAGATATTTTCAGTTTAAATATCTTCTTAGTAATATTTTCTTGTTTGCCTTCTACTGTATAATGCATAAGTTGAACATGTAATTTAAATTTCATACCTTTACATGTACAGATTATACACTATAACATTGATGTCTAGATAAGTTTATGCTCCAACAAATATACATAACATAATAAAAAATAATATTTTTAAAAATTTCATGGTTATCACACCCACCCATGCATGAAAAAGTATACATCAGAAAAACTGCCCAGATACAACATACATCCATGTTACCGACTACATGTACATGTACAAACAAGCAAATACATGTTCAGAAATTTACATTCTATTTTACATCAAGCAGTACGTTTGAAGTTCTTTTTCAATAAATGTTATTTAACACAAGTGGTCATTGTATCAGATTTCTATTTAGTTCCCTTTTGATTTCTGTACTATTTTAAATTTTTACAAATTAATGAAATCAGTATACAAAATTATAAAAGCAAACAGCCCCATGTTATCACAAAAATGCAAAAGATATTTATGCAAGATTATCATCAACTATTGCATTTGTTTTATAGGTCATATCTGAAACAAGTTTTTACAAAGTAAACAGTGTTTAAATTTACCAAACTAAATATATTGAAACTCTTCAAAATCGAATATGGCAATAATATTAAAGTTAAGATAAATACCTTATATACTCGCTTATAAGTCGAGTCTAACTGCAAACAACAAAGATCCTAATCTGCCATAACATAATATGCTTGCAGATCAGAGTCTTTGCTGTTTGTTCTACTGATTACTCCTAACAAACTGCACAGGCACTGACGGGCTTTATGCAGCGGCAGATCTGGATCTGTGCAGTTTTGCAGTTTGACTCATGTTATAAGCAAGTATATACAGTGTCAGAGAACTGAGAATGTGCATCAAGTCATGGAGCATATTCATTGCTTAGTAACCAGTGCAAATTCAACATTTGCTGAGATTGCCCATAATGTTGTACTGAATGAAACATCTTTATTGTTGTGCATTTTTATGAAAGTATTGATTCTCTGCAAGTGGTAAATTTTCAGATTTTCCATTTCTCTGCATCAGAATGAAACTGATTGTCGAAATCAGTGCATATCACCATTCAGGTTTGTGGGGTTTCTGTTTCTTACTACAGTGTATTTAAGTCCGTACAAACTTTTGAAAAGTACATTTCCTTCCTATGATTCTTTTGAGTTTTCATTTTGTTTCAGTTTTCATTCGTAATGTGTTGCAAGGGTTGTTCTTAAATTTCTGTTTCAGCAACTCATCAAGTCATTTGAGGTTTGTGATTTGCCAGTAAGAGCTGCAAGATTTTGTGCTAGGAAAAACTGGGTTTTTACAGGGTCTGTAAGTATCTCTGAATTGCGTGTGTTTCTACAGAATGCTCTTTTTTATTGTTTTGTGGGGTTTTTTTTCATTATTTCTTATTGGTTCAAGAATGTCTGGAACATTTAACATAAATGATTGATTATATCCAAATATTCAGGTCTTTATTCATTTCAGTGACAAACAAATGCATTGGTATATTTGTTTTGAAGATACAAAAAGAGAGTAGTGAAAAAATGTTCGGAATTGTTAAACTTTGAATTACAGCTTAGAAGATTTCTCCATGCAAAGGACACGTGTTTAAAGACTACAAACTACATTTGATAATATTTATATTCAACTTCATTTATCAGTTTCCAGAGCAGGGTATTTGTGATCTTTTTGAGAGATGTTTTCCTTTATGGATATAACATTTTATTGTAATTTAGTTATATGCACCAAGTTTTATGTAAGACTGGAAAGGGTATGAAATAATTTTTGATCATTTACAGTTTGAATCAGAGAAGTTCCTCCACAGAGTCTTATAGTTTTAAGTATAAAATATTATCCTTCCACAGGATGATATGCACATTAGAGCATACAACTACAACACTCTTGAGAGAGTTCATCAGTTTGAGGCTCACTCTGACTACATCCGATCAATAGCTGTCCACCCCACGCAGCCATTCATCCTCACCAGCAGTGGTTTGTATTTTCATTTTTTTTTAACACCCCAGATAAAAACATGGACAGTCAGTCCTTGTCAACAGTTGGGAATGGCTTTCTTAGCACTTATCTACTGGGGAATGGGATTTGACTTTGCACATACATGCACAGTAGTTGTATATTTTTTGGTTTTAATTTAGTTTATGATTTTTGCATACTGAACACTATACCTGGAATAATGAAACTTGGTGAGGTATTGCATCTTCACGAGTACACTACCCACATCACAAAAATATGTTACTTTAACCTATATGTCTTACTCAGCTGTGGTTAAATTTTGTGTTTTAAATTTATTTCTCAAGCTCCGTTTATGTAACAACCATTAAGGGATATAATTGTATGCATCTCTGTTAGTAGGACACCCTTACAACAAAAGGCCATGGTGACCTATCTTTCACATTTTACTGGCTTTTGTTAAGCTTTTGACTTATGTATACTGTGTACATAATTTTATACTTCAAATCATAAAACTCAGTGAGGGGATGCATCATGAGGAGTTCTGTATCACAAAAGTAGGCCAGTGTGGCCCATAATTTATGCTTTACTGACTGAGTTGTCTCAAGTACTCTTCATGCCAAAATCACAAAACTAGATGATTATGTGCATCTATGTTAGTACCACACTCGTAAAACAATTGATGATCACTGTGAACCATATTTCACATTTTAGTGGCTTTATATTTTTTGCATTTAGCTCATTACCACATATGTACTTTTACCTTCTTTATAATACTGTTATACCTGGCATCCTCAAGCTTGATGAGTATATGCCCTTTTTTATGTAGGTCACCATGACTCATATTTAACATCTCAGTAGTAATTCGTTCATTTGCTTTTCATGCCTAAGACATTGAACAGGAAGATTGTATTATATGATGATTGTATTTCAGTATTATACACCTTCAAACAGGTCACAATGACCCATTTTTCAGTTTACTATTTAAATTTGAGTTTTGTGTTGAGCCCTTGGCCACGTAGGATCTTTATGTTCTCTATTCATACTGTACTACCTAGAAATATGAAAATTTGTGAGAGGATGCATATGATGAGGACTACTTTGTTTTAGTACTAGATCATTATGGCCCGTGTTTTACGCTTTACCAACTTAAAATTTGTATTAGGTGTTCATTTTTCAGGCACTGGTCATGCTAGAATCCTTAATGTAATAGAGGTCTCTGTGATCCATATTTCATGCTTCAGTTACATTGTTGTTTTAAAGTTAATTTATTGGGTGCTGCTTATGTTTCAATCATGAAACTTAATTATTGGATGAATCTCAGTATTACACCCTTGCAGCCAAAGAAGGTTACTGTGACCTTTATTTTATGCAGGACTAACACGAGTTATGCATCTGTGTTCATCACCACCAGATAGATTCTTCTACACCCTTCCAGCCAAAGAAGGTTACTGTGACCTTTATTTTATGCAGGACTAACATGGCTTATGCATCTGTGTTCATCACCGGATTCTTCCATACTAAATACATCCTAGCCTACTTTGAAGGCCCTTTCTGACTAGCGCTGTTGGAAGTAGGAATAAATGTGTATTCAGTGGTAAACATTCTACTTTTATGACTATGCAATGTATATTGCTATAGGTTGCATTCAACAAAGTTGACTGTTTATTGTACATGTGAATGAATAATGGAATTAGAAGAGGGGACTGCATGCAGTGTGCTTTTGATGTGAGATCTTATCTGTAGTGGCTGATCAAATTAATTGTTCATGCATGAACTGTGCTTGTTCCTACTGGCTACAGGAGGCTTTTGACTTCGACACAATAAAATTTGGCTTCAGTGGTGGGCAAGTAGTAATAGCTTTTGAAGCAGAAATTAGGAAGATTAAATTTTGTAAATTACTAATACAACATAAATTTCAGTTTTCTTCTCAGTTGTGAGTGATGACATGGAAAAGAATTTTTTTTGGTCTTTCATGCTCTGTCACAGTTGGTGGATAGGTGTTTTAAAGGTATGTGGTTTTCATTACTGGGAATATAGTGCCAATTAAAAGTTAACTTTTTACATTTTAAAAATATGAAAACTATTGCAAAAAACTACTTTAATTAGAAAAGGCACCAGTACTTCATTGTCATTCTCACTTAAGTTGAAAAATATTTTCTGCATGATAATTAATGTTTATGATAGTTTTTGTAGACAACTGACACTTCATAGCAGTGAGCTGTATAATTGTTAACTACATGGTGGATGTATATCTCAAACACCTGGACAGAGAGGCAGGCAAATTTTCTTTAGCAGTTTCCTCATTGTAAGGTTCACTCTGACTACTAGCTGTCCAGTCCACACAAATATTCATCTAGACTATAAGTGGTATTCTCATTTTTATATCATATACAAACAGACAGACTGGTAGAAGGAAGGGCCAACAAACTTGCTAGAGTAATTTCTGAGACAGACTTTGGCTGTGACTGTATTCAATCAATAAATAACCAACCCATAATATTGTGTGGAATGATAAATCAATTTTAACAATAGTAGATCAGAATCAAGGAGGGTTGATTCTTAATTCTAAAAGCTGAAGTTGATCTATTTCTTTCATATACTACATACATCCATCTTCTTTTGCACGTTATATCTGTTTTGTGGTGGAACTGATTTTAGTGGCATTATATCTATGATCATGTCAGGATTTTTTATATTGGCTATCATTTCAAAGACATAACCTTGCTTGGTTTTTTGGGTGTGGGGGCGTCCAGACATCAAGTTAAAAATTTATGAATTTTGGGCACATGTACTGTTTTTATTATCATTTAAACTCACCAAGTCCAGTCCAGCTGTAAACCACATGATCATGACCTGCTGTTGCATAATGTGCTGGCAGATCAGGGTCCATCTTTGTTTTTCTCAGTGCGAAAACTTAATAGACCCATTTCTGCTGGTGAATTGTGCTACATACATCAGATCTATGTCTACAGATTGTAGTTGAACTCGACATATAAGCTGGTATACATAGTATTTCATCATAGGCATGTCATAGGTCTGTAACTATGAAAAGAAAGCACAATACAATTTATGATACTGGCTTTGGTGGGAGTGGAAGGGGAACAAAAACTATGAAATTACTGTTGATGGAAATTGTGAGTGGAATAATATGATCTTTATCTTCCTATAACCAGTTTTGGACTTTTATTCTATCCCTAACCCACACAAACATCCATCCTGACTAGTTGTGGATGTAGAAAGACAGGTGGATGGACAAACTTTCTTAGTCAAGTTCATCATCTTAAGGTGTATTCTGACAATATCAGATCACTTCCCTTCCTTTTCTTGCATTTATCCCGAGATGTTTGTATTGAAATCCAAGATTTCTCCCTCTCTCTCTCTCTCTCTCTCTCACACACACACACACACTTGAAAATTTTTGTGTGAAAACAGCCTAGGACTGGCAACTAGAGGCCCTGGAAGCAAGAACTCTCACAACTGAGAGCACTGAATTGGTTCTGACATAATCTCTGATGTCATTCAAAAATCAGATCATTCTAACTTTCAGATGACATGTTGATCAAGCTATGGGACTGGGACAAAAAGTGGACATGCACTCAAGTGTTTGAGGGTCACTCTCACTATGTCATGCAAATTGTTATCAACCCCAAGGACAACAACACCTTTGCCAGTGCCTCACTTGACAGGACAGTCAAGGTAAGATTTATTACTGGCATGCAGATTTCTCTGTTTTCAGCAGTGGCTGAATTTTCCATCATGTGATCTTAATGGCTGACCATTTAGCTAAAACATTTTTAGTATTGTTTTGATATTGTTTTGTACTGCTACATAAATGTGCCAATGAGAAAACTTATAATAAAGCTGGACTTACTGCCCGGACGTGCAAGATTATACCTGTCATAACATAACATCTCATAGAAAAATATTTTTTATTTTTTCCCACTCCCCACCTTGTTTTCAGTAATCGTTGCTCAGATAGACCAGAATAAGACAGAAAGAGACATTTTTGGCTACCAGGATACATGCTCCTCCCCAGTATAAACAGTAAACAGTTCTGCTTAGTGCTCATGTAAATTACACAGTCAACTGTCATTGAGGCAAATAAAATGTAAGGCAATCAGATAAAGAACCACCATTACACAGATTACTTAATTCTATGACAATAACAAAGTGTTATATCCTTGAGCACTGCTGCAGAAGAGCCCAGTAGAAAAGAGAATAACTTTCGAACCAATGAAGATATTCGAATCAAACTTTAAACAATTAAATATCGAAAGTAGATAATGTGTCACATTTTGTAGCCATGCCACTTGCTTCAGGGTTAAGGTCATGGCATGAAAAATATAAATCTGTGAACTCGGTCCACATACAGTTGGTGTAACTTCAAACCAATGAAGATATTTTAATGAATCTTAGCCTCACATTGTCTTGACAGTAATTGATTTATTCACAGTCGCCACGTTAAGATCACAACATGAGATAATGTAAGTTGGTGCCCTGTTTCCCTGTCAAGCTATCACTACTGTTATTTTGATGAAAATTTACCCAGATCCACAAATTACATGCAGTAGTCATGTCTCTAGAAAGAAAAGGTAGATAAAAGGTCTCGAGACAGGTGTATTGTGTCTTTTGCTGTACTCTTGCTTGTCTTGCATTTTTGTTTGTACTATTTGTATTTTCTTTAAAAGTGTAGCTAAAATCCTATTTCTACTGGCAGGATTTTGGGTGACTGGTTACTGTTATTATGCCTACAGTAACTTCAATCTAGGATTTTGGGTGACTGGTTACTGTTATTATGCCTACAGTAACTACAATCTAGGAGTTTGGGTGACTGGTTACTGTTATTATGCCTACAGTAACTACAGTCTAGGAGTTTGAGTGACTGGTTACTGTTATTATGCCTACAGTAACTACAGTCTAGGAGTTTGGGTGACTGGTTACTGTTATTATGCCTACAGTAACTACAATCTAGGAGTTTGGGAATAAAAGGATATTCACTTGTTTTAGTTTTTGTTATTGGTTTCTCGAATAAAAAAAAAACTAATTGATCCAAATAGTCAGACCATCCATTTTCCCAGGCACCATATAATTTTAATTAGTGCAAGAATTATCCAGATACATAGAAAGTGTCTTTTATAGCCTGTGAAAACAAATTCAAATTAGAATGTAAACTAAAGAATGTTTTACTGGTAATCATGTAATTCAGGTCACTTTAATTACCCTGATAATCAGATGGATTAACTGACACTATTTTCAGTATACAGCAATATAAACAGCTGATAAACTCCACAACATGTGGTGAAGTAGATCCCTAAACAGAGTTAGCTGTAAGCTTGTTAAAGGTAATGATAAAAGAAAACAACCTTCCATCTGAGACAGTTTGCAGAATTAATGAACCAGTCGCCTTGATACGTGTAAAATCTGTGGTCATCACTGTTACATCAAGTTGACATGATTGCAGGCTTTTTCTGTTAATGTGGAATATACAAAGGAAGACAAAACCATCATGCTCATCAATTCCTGTTCTCACTAAGATTGATTAACAAGTGCAGTATAAAATGTTTTTACATGTATGCAGGTTATTATCTTGTTTGTCCCTTTTTCAGTAAACTAAACTGGGCTTATATTCATTTCTGATAAAGCAGGCAGCATATCCATCACACAGGTTTCTCAGTTTCTTATAGTCTTCATTTTGTTCAGAGGCATATTTCCCATTATCATTTTTGATGTAGTCAGTTTGGCCTTCATACCTATGATCAGCATTCCTAAACCAGTCTAAGTGATTTGGTTCTGTAATATATTTAGGGCAATGATCGCCATATTTGGAGTTTACATAATGAGGTCACTTCAGATTTTTTGAAGGAAAACGTGTTTGTATTTTCCGAATTAAGGTAATTTGAATAGATGTATATTATTTCATTGATGCATTTATTTGTCAAAGTTGGTCTTTACGCAATGAAATAATATTGATGTTAAAACTGGGTCACATTTGTACTTGGGTTCCAGATTTGTCATGAATGGCAGTACATGTTCATGATGAACAACTGTCATAGTTTTGCAAAATGAAAAACAAACACCAAAAATGCAAATAATATTCTTTATTTGTAAAAGAATATTGAAATATCTAACATGTGTAGGTTAGGATATACTGCAATATAGTTTACCAGTCATACTTACTGGACTTGTCTGTACTCAGTAGTGACAATAAAGATATTATTAGTTCTTCTGGTCATGGACCAAAAGAGCTTAGAGGATGGTCTGTTGTCCATTGTCTATTAGTCATCTATTGTCCAATGTTCTTCTGAACTACATGGAGGATTGCCATGAACATCACACACACATTAATCCCATAGACTGGTTGGGCCTAAATGAAAATGGTGCTGCTTGGATATTGAAAATCTTCTTGTTGCTGCTACCCCTGAATGGCTGGTCATATCAACATGGGGTTTTCACTAAAAGGTTTCTTGTTATGTCTTTTGGTGCAATCTGATGTCCAATATGGCCACCACAGCAGCTTTCTTGAAAATTTTAAAACTACTCCTCCTGTGTGGATGGTCATATCAGCAAAGGGTCTTACTAAAAGAATTGTGATGTCTAGTTTGTCTCAAATGATAATGGTGTTAATCTGATATCCAGTATGGCTGCCACAGTAGCTGTCTTGAAAATCTTGTTACTGCAACTCCTAAATGGAAAGCCACATGTTGAAAATATTGTTATCTCTACTCCTTCCAAATGGATAGTATATCTACATGGGGTTTTCACCAGTAGCCTTCTTACGATAGAGTTGGTCCTCAACGAAAATAGTGCCAGTCATGCATTCAGTATGGCTACCTCAACACTCTTAAAAATCCTGCCCCTCTTTTCCTTGAGTTGATGAGAAAATGTCACCGAAACATTTCTGATGATGTCTACTCTGTCCTAAATGAAAATGGTGCCCAGCTGACATTCAATATGTGCACCACAGCAGCTAATTTGAAAATTTTGTTACCACTGAAGAATATCAGAAATGGTTTCAACACTGAACAGTTAAAAGGAATTAATGGTCTTGAATTCCTGGAAATTTTTTTCACCCAGTAGAGTGTCCTTCCCATCAAGGGACTTGTGTTTTTTAGACAATATTCTGCAAAATTGGTATTGTATGGACAGAGAGGAAGTAATTTCTTCTTATTTTCTAGATATTTGGGTCAGTGACTGGAAAAACCCAAAGCCTATATGTATAGTTATATTGTTTTTCTTGATTATAACTGCACTGTGATTCATGCATATGTTCACTTTTGACTTTTTGCACTATGAAAGCTCAATGAACAAGTTAAGTCAGCCTCACCAGGATTTTCATCAGAAACAGATTTTACCTAAATTAAGATCATCGAGAAATATTTCAGTATTTGTGGTTGCAGTGGTTCAGCAGAAAAGAGGTATCATTGAAAATATAATGGTTGTACCATAGTCCATTATGTACTGTTGGAAGGTACATGTATAGTACCTGTTTTAGGTTACATACAAAACCACAGTATCTCATGGTAATAACCAAAACAAGCTTCATTTCACATTTAAAATAATATGTATGTGTAATTTGCTGAATTAGTGTACTTTGAGTTTTGATGATGATTTGCTTTATACCATTACAATATTTAGCACTCAAAAAATGAAGAAAGATCTTGCAATCTCAACTAACGTTTTCTATAGCTAAATTGCATTTTGCAAGTTTGTGAAGATGTTCAATCAGTTAACTGTAAGTATGTATATTTTTCTAGGTTTGGCAACTTGGATCTACTACACCAAACTTCACACTAGAGGGACATGAAAAGGGAGTTAACTGCATTGATTACTATTCAGGAGGTGATAAGCCTTACCTTATCTCTGGAGCTGATGACAGACTTGTGAAAATCTGGGATTATCAGGTGATGCATGCCTTTGACTTCCACATCAAATGGTGCTAATATTGATATATATATACACACACACACACGCACACATAAAAGGATAAAAGAAACTAAATTTCTGAAGTTTGGGGAAAATTTCCATGCTCAGGTATTTGAGAATGGAAATTTTTCTCAAACTTTCAAGTCTGTTAGCTTTGCCTAGTGTGCATTAGTAATACGGACAGAAGGAATTCCACTTAACTGAAAGTATCCTGCCATAATGGAAGAATGAAGAATGAAACACAAGTTTTGACTTTTGTATGAGTTTTATTATGAATAGTAACTTTATCCTCCTATGTGCCATCTAAACAGATTGCCACCTTATTCTGTAGATTGTTGTAAGCCATCTTCTCTGCATCTTGGCACTGTAGCCTTATCAGTTCTCTTGCTACAATACAGTAGGCTGTCATAAACCTTAATTGTATTTGAGCCCATGTTAGTGTGAACCAAATCATAGCAGTCACCTTTCCAACAGTGGCATTTGTTAGGGCTTTGGTTAAAGTTTTTCATTTACATGTATTTACCATAATAGATTCTCATCATACTTGGCATCAGTTATTAAGATGCTTAAGCAATTCATTCTGTAGCTTGCTTACTTGCCCCTTTTACCTTGGATCAAGGTTGCAGTCATGGAAATTTTGTATTCAGGATTTGATTAAAATTTTTTATTTAGATTTCCTAAACTCCTTGGTAGATTCTGCTTGATTTTGTTCATACATTGGATCAATGATTATAAATTTAAGACGATTCATTCTGCAACATTCTCACTAAGCCTTAGGGTCAAAGTCACATTTTACAGCAATGCTTTGATCATAGTTCCAACATTAAGGCCATGACAATTTTGTTTTGAGGTTCTTTTTACTCCCCCAAGGTGATTGCATATAAAGCTGATTTCGAACAGTGGCTTTAATGTTGAGATTCTTTGTTTAAGTTTCTGAAAGTTGTAAATCATGTACAGCAACTGTTGTATTCAACTGAAACTTTGGTATACTTAAAGTTAGTACCTGAATATCTTAAGTTTTTTTTTTTTTTTATACTATCCTATGATTGCCATGTCAGGGACATCAGTATTAATATTCTGTGCTTAGTTTATGAAAAACTTGTATCATTTATGTAAGTTGCCATAATACAGTTAAAAAATTATTGTTATATGCCTGAAGTTTATACCTGGGATTTCTAACTTGTCTGCAGTAGAAGCATAGGTTTTATCAACATAGAGTTCTGTATGAAATTTTTTAAAATTCATGTTTCATCTACATCATTTGTATTTAGCTGAACCTTTGGCACAAGGGCTGTTCCAGTAAAACATACCTGGGACCCAGGGAAGGTACTTTTAATATGGGATACTCAACCATATATGCAATTTAGAATTTTCTTATCATTTTAATATGAACTCTGTGCTTTCAAAGTATCCTGGCATATATTTTTTAAAAACTGCCTTCCTTGGGTACCATGTATATTTAAATGGAACAGCTCTAATGCTAATTGTTTTTTGATTTTCGTTTGTTAAGTTTTGATTTTGTTGTTTTAATGGCACACATAACACATCATTGACTCTATCATGTCAAGGAAATTTGAGCTAAGTGCCTTTCCCAAGGACTCACTGAGGCAGCTGACTCCAGAACCCATGACTTCTTGCAGTGTAATTCTGACACTTTACCAAATGCTACAGCTGCTGCCAGCATAACATTAAAATGACAAAAGCGTATACCCCGATATATTGGGGTTTCTTGTATTTTCCGCTTAAGCAGAAAGTTGCTTCATTATAAGGCTAGTCATAGGCATGACACATTGTTCTGCTGAAACCCATCCTCCATTTCCATCATCTACAGTATGAGCTAAAGCTTACTTTAAAAACCTTAGAAAGGACCTCTTCTAAAATGACTTTTATAGCTTAATATTCATGTTAAATGACATTTTTATATTTGCCTTTACAGAACAAAACATGTGTACAGACTCTTGAGGGCCATGCTCAGAATATATCTGCTGTCTCCTTTCACCCAGAACTACCAATAATTATGACAGGATCTGAAGATGGTAGGTTCTTGTGCTTGATAAGATGAATGAATGATTAATAAGTACTTCAATTCCCTTTCTTTATGAAATAGAGAAAATCAGCTTTGTCTTATTCTTAAAATTAAATTTCAAAACCTGTATATATGGTGGAAATGTACAGGAAATATACACTTTTTTGTTTTACTGTCAGAAATGTGTGTCTCTGCCTTCATGAAACAATACTTTATTATGTTGGTTTGGATGGGTATTTCAAGGTTGTTTTTTTTTAGGGGCAGAGTAATTGTTTATATTCACATTTTTAGACCTTTGCTTCAATTTTGCAGAGTATGGCCATACAATGTAATTTAAATTTTTCTCCAGTAATAGAATCATCCTGAATTACATCAGTCAGTTTAAAACATAATATTTTCAGTATTGTTGTAATATTTGCAATAAGTATAAGCTGGGGAAAATTTCAGGATCAACAATTGTTTAGTTGTTCCATTTTGAACTCTATAGGAACTGTTCGGATTTGGCATGCCAACACCTACAGACTTGAGAGTACCTTGAACTACGGCCTGGAAAGAACTTGGTGCATTGCCGGTCAGAGGGGATCCAACAATGTAGCCATAGGGTATGACGAGGGCAGCATTATTATCAAGGTAGGTTGCTTTCCAGTCAGATGTGTCCTTTCTTCACTTCAGCAACAAAGTCGTAAACTTTACCTACATCACTTTTGGGGTGAATTTAGTTGACTTTGCATCCGTACTCTGTAAAAATTTGTATAGGGATCTATTTACTTTGTTTTGAGAAGGCAGAAAATGATTTTAACATGTTAATCAAAAGATGCTGTTGTGATACCTGTCTTGGTTGTGTATTAGAAATAATATATTAGATTTATTTGCTTCTTAAAAATTTACTGTAAGATAAAGATGTAAATACTCATTGGCAGACTGTCTCTTTGTTTTGTGATAATTCTTGTTTGCAGATTGGCTGAGAAGAGTCAACCTTGTCTGTGGAGTTAAGTGAGGATATTATCTGGGTCAAACACTTTTGAGATTTAGCAGACTAATATTAAGGCCATATTTTTCATTCATCAATTATTTCTCAATAATTCTTTTTTTTGACCATTTTAGCTAGGCAGAGAAGAACCGGCCATGTCAATGGATTCTAGTGGGAAAATCATCTGGGCTAAGCATTCTGAGGTTCAGCAGGCCAACATTAAGGCCATAGCTGACCAGGAAATCAAGGATGGAGAGAGACTGGCCCTTGCTGTAAAGGACATGGGCAGTTGTGAGATCTATCCCCAGACCATTGCTCACAATCCAAATGGAAGGTCATTATACCTGTACTTTTAGTTAGCATTTGAAAGCATTCTTGCTAAGAATATTTTTTTTTTATTTTTTAAATTTCATTGTTAGATTTTTAGGTTCAGGTTTTACAAAAATGTTAGGTTCTAAAAGAATCCTTAAGAATGGCCAGAATAGGCAGACATACGAAATTTAGTACTGTTGTGAAAGTTCTAAAAATATAACATGCCACAGGGAGAGGTTAAGAACTATTTTTTATATTGAAAAAGTAAAGCAGTCATGTGAAGTGTTTTCTTGGAAGTTACTGAAATCTTAGTTTCATAAATTATGGTATGAAATATACAAGTTTGAAGAAAAACATTGTATATATCTCAAGAGAAGATGTATGCAATTAAAAATTGAGATGGCATATGGCTGGATTTGTGTCTTACTGGACTAGGCATAGTTAGACATAGGAATGAATTATTTATCCACTGTAAGTTGCAGAATTGACATTAAGTTTTTGTGTTAAATGTTTTGCTAGTTTGTTGTTTGATGCATCATTCCACCGACTTGAGTGAAATGTTGCATTCCTTGGAATACTTGTTTATGATCCAGACCACTAACAAGCTTCACAAAAACTGTCTTTCATTTGTCCAGATAATAAAGTGTTTCTTTGTTTACATTGGTCTTTTGATTGGTATAGATGAGACTTTGTTACCATTTCAAGCTTCAGTGGAATAATCTGGTTTGCCTTGTATTTACTCCAATGAGAAAATTATAATCAGAATAACTTTTGTAATAAACAAGAAAATAAGTATGCAATAATACTATCTACATTTATATATTATCCTTTGAGGTGCAACATAACAATTTTTGATTTTAAAACTTTCCTATTCTTGCTCACTTGTTTGATTGATTCAAAAATAGTTTGATTTACGATGCCAGGGTCATTACTATGGGATGATTCAGGTATGAAATTGTTGATTTCTGGTCTGTCATTTCACCTAAACAAGCCTAATAAGTGTAGGTATCTTCGTTTTGCCTCGATTTCATGAACAGCATTTCCCACCTCCTTTTGTTTCAGTACAGTACATTAATAATCAAAATGAAATGAATGAAAAATCAGAACCAGATTATTTATTAGGGCACATAGTTATGTCTATTACTGATCAAATTAATTATTTTATCCAGTGTTTCATCTAGTAAAGATGTGAAAAGATTACTTCAACTTTTCAAATAGTTTTCAGGTTTCGAATATAAGGTATCTGTGTGGTTGCCATAACAGTGTCTGAAGGTTTAGTGAAGCAGAGTAAGAAACATGACTTATCAGAGATTATACATTTATTCCAACAGAAAAAAAATTCCAGTCATGGTTGGAGAGATAAATCATAATTATGCTAATGTTGATTCCAGGTTTGTTGTGGTGTGTGGAGATGGAGAGTATATCATTTACACTGCCATGGCCCTCAGAAATAAGAGTTTTGGCTCCGCTCAAGAATTTGTCTGGAGTAATGATTCCTCAGTGTATGGCATCAGAGAGGGCAGCAATAATGTTAAAATCTTCAAGAACTTTAAAGAACAGAAGTCATTTAAGCCAGATTTTGGATCTGAAGGTAATGTTTTCCAGCCTCTCTCTACTATGAATTCATTTATTGTTGAGGCCATGTTAGTCAGAAGCAGGTTATTTTTCAGCTGTCACTGGCATTGTTGTCAACAGTTTGTTAAAGTTTTGATTATTTTTTTTAAAGTTATATATTTCTTTAAACATTGGTACACTTTTTTTTTAATTAGACCATTTGACAGTTCATTTTAAGAAATGTTCAAATGAGTCTTTTATCTTGGTGTCAGTGTCCTTGCCCTTAAGGTTTTGGTTTATATTTTTATTAAATGCCTAAATGCCATTCATATTTTTATAAATTGCCTACATATCAAATATGGCTGCCATTAGTAAAGTTACAAAAATGTGTACACAACTTTGTCTGAAAAAAAAACCCAACTTGAACAGAACAACCAGCTTTGACAGCATAAATTACTTCTTCATTCAGTGCTGAGAAAGTACTCCATTATGTAGTATGGATAGAAGATAAATCACACCAACATTAATAGACAGTATGGCAGCTATGTGCTGGAAGCTTTTCTTTCTCCTCTACAGTCTGAATATGTGCCTGAATTTGCATTCATAACCTTACATATCTCAACTAGCAGGTGAGCGATGTCTGACCCACTTAAGTCTCTTGTTTTATTTACCATAATTTACCCATCTTGTTAGTTTATTTTGTGCTGCAAAATTAAATTACCAAACAAAATGTCACCTTGGTCAGAGAAAGTAACTAGCTTATCTTAACATCTGTGAATACATGCAGCATTAATGAAAAATATTTTTGCCTACTGAATTAATGTTGGTGGCAATAGTGATAAAGATGGGATGGTGGTCGTGATTGTATCGTAGTGATGATGGTGGTGATGATGAAATATTTATAGAGATATAATTTTAGAAGCGTGTTTGATTTCTGTAATTAGAATGAGTTGTGAATCAGTTTAAGTTTTTTTTTTAACAGATCAGGCTGTATCAGAGCTTGTACATGTGGAATTGTACAAGTTTTGAAAGTTGTTTTATTAACAGATCAGGCTGTATCAGAGCTTGAACATGTGGAATTGTACAAGTTTTGAAAGTTGTCTATTTATTGTGTGCAGTTTATAGTAACAATTATACCACTTCAGAGATCTGAACAGTTAAAGTGTGGTAAGGAATTCTTGCTCAGATTTAAACTACAAATGATAAAGTATGCATTATTTTGAATTACACATACAACTAGACATTTGTTAATATTGCAGGTATATATGGGGGTCATTTGTTGGGTGTGAGGTCTGTCAGTGGTTTGGCATTTTATGATTGGGATTCTACAGATCTTGTACGCCGAATTGAAATCACACCCAAAAATGTGAGTATATTATTAACCCATTTCCCATGCAATTCATACTTCCATTATCCATCAGTTCACTCATAATACATGAAGGTTTGTGTGCCATGCACACATACAGAAAAATAAACACTAGTTAATACACAGACTGTGTGAGAGAGAGAGACTTTATGGGGAAAACTGCTTTGCCATTTTTGGTTTTTGGACATTAATTTCAGTTTATTCTGCTGTCTTATTTACACTGCAAGAGTTCAGGGACCCATTTAAATATATTTATATAATTTATGAGAAATGGAACTAATTATAAATCAGAACATTTTTAAACACTGTTTATATTTGGTTATAAGTTGAGTTGAACTGCAAACTGCATAGACCTGTATCTGACATCACATAATGCATGGGCAGATCTGTGTGCAGTTTATTAGGAGTAACCAAATAAACACACAACTTTGACCCTGATTTTTGATATTTTCACCTTAATTGACTTAGAGTTAGAATGGTTGTTGAAATATCCTTATTTACATAAAATAGTGCTTGGTTTTATGAAAAACCCTGTGACTAGGCAGATGTATGTTTGCATCTTGTCTGGCAGTTAGTCACTGTTAGATAAGCTGGAACTACAAGATTTGGGCAATAACTGGATAAATCAATAGTGGAGGGAAGGGTAGGATGGAAATAATGAGAAATTAGACTTTCTAAGTGGTTGCTTGCTGGAAATTACAAATGGCGTATCAATTTGCCATGAACATGCACAAATTGAACTTTCAGAAATGATTCAAAAGTTTGTTGTTTCAGTCAGCTGAGGTAGGTCATGCCTTGCATAAAATTTATTTCATTTTGCTTGAATACAACAAAGTATGGAATACTGCCCTGGGAAGTTTCACTTAAAATTGTAACACACAAAAGCCCCAATATGACCATGTTTATGCCTTCATCAGCACTAATTATTCTGGACAAACTGCTAGTAGTCTTGCCACACACATTCATTGGTACAATCCATCTCTGAAAGTTTGTTCACTGATCATTTTATTTCCTATTTGGCCAAATACACATGTTGGAATGCCTGGGCAATCAACATTTTCCCTGAATTAGGTCTCAACATATATTCCTTACCCTCAACTCTTCAGACACTCAAAGTCTTGCAAAAGGTAAGAGCATTAAGTGCTTATTAATCATGATTGCTCCCATCAAGTGGGAGAAAAAAGAAAAGAAATGATTCTGAAAAAACTGGTATATATATATATATATATATATATATATATATATATATGTAACTAGAACTGCTCAGTCAATAAAACCTACCACTTTGAAAGCATGTGAGGGAAAATGGATAGGTTTTCTCCCAGACATACAAGCTTAATCACATCACTGACTTAAAAGTCCCAGTATGAAAGATAGCTAATTTCCTTCAGTGGTTCTTCACAGAGAAAAGGTTAACTCCCATTGCAATCCAGAGCCACTGTTCCATGATTTCTGACATCATGAAAGGCAGCATATTGGCCAGAAGAAAGATCTTTCTGACTTTTATGTGATGACCTGACTGAAGGCTCTGACTTCTTTGTCTGAAGTGGAACTTTCTGTGTGTTCTGATATGGCTCACTTCAACTACAAAACCTGCTTCAAATGAGCTGGCCGAGTCTGTGAGATATATGCCTATCTGCAGTTCTAGCTTAGTTTCTCTTTCAACTGTACCAGCATTCATTGCCAAGAACAGCTTACATTCAGAGGAAATCAGTCCAGTGATTTGAAACGGTTGTCTTTGGATCCATTCTCCCAGGGGCTTCTACATGACTTTGTCAGGACTATCATGTCATACCTAAAGCAACTTGAGCTGATCCAAAAAGTGAGATCTCACTATATTTTTACCTCTCAAAGGATGATATTTCCATTCAGGCTTTACATCCTGTATACAATAGATTATCCACTTAGCCTACAAGGAATAAACTCTAGACCAGGTGAATTTCTTGTGCATATCTGCTCAGTGTTCGGGTGGTCACCGCCAGCATAATGTTTGAGTGCGACTGCTTCCAAACTGACATAATCCATGCCATGGGAAGGCAGTTAAAGACAACATTTTCCAGCTTTTGTCTCCTTGATTTTTCATCCCAGTGAAGCTCTGTTTGACTGATGGGATCTGTATCAGCTGTTCATTTGACTACTTTCCCAGGCTGTTCAGCAGCTTTTAAATGATGGTAATTAATCTACTTCCACTAGATTTGTCTGATTGGAAAATTGTTCTGTAAACCATGTCCATGCATAAAGTAAGCACTAGCCCTGGCTGGTGTCCTACATAATTCTGAGTTGCTCTGTGTAGAAAAGGAAACCAGAGATAGGGCCAACTCAAAGATAATGGAATGTAACTCTATCGTTTTATCTATTCTCTCAGCATATTATGATTGGGTAACATTTCTGAAGACAAATTTAGTCTTTGCAACAAGTTTTCTTGATAATATTTGCACAGTCATAATAGACACACCCTTCCAAGCTCTTCCTATTGTAACATCCTTGTAAGAATGTGCATCCACTCCAGACTTAGGTTGATGGCATTTGGTGGTATGGCCTCTATCCAAGGGGAGATCACTATAGTAGCCTGACTGCAGCCTTGGCAAGCAAATGGACAGTTAGAATTTGTGTTGCTAAAACAAGTCATCAGATATGGATAATGTCCTTTTTCGCTTGAAGTAGCTGGATTTGCAGATTATATAGTTGGGAACTCCATTCTAGGCAGTTTGGCAGAGAGCGTGGCAGTATAATGGATATAGAATGTAGAGATCTATGTGTCATAGAGGTTCAGTATTTTCAAATAAATGGGGGTGTGTGTGTGTGTGAACTGGATTTTTAATGTAGCTTTAACAATTTTTCAGTTATATCGCTGCGATATCTGCAGTGTGGCAGTTTATAGTGATGTCTAGCACTGAGGCATCATGCCGCAGACATGTAGCACGATGTCCTACCTAGTCACATAATCCTGACACCAGGCCAACCAGTCCTAACACTAACCTCTTAGTGCTGAGCACCAAGCGAGGCAGCTGTTAGTACCATTTTTATAAGTCCTTGGTATGACTCGACCAGGAATTGAACCCACGACCTCCCGCATCCAAGGCAGACGCTCTAACCACTAGGCCTTTGGAGCATGCAATGATAATGATTTTGCAGGGGTTGGATTGGTTTACCAGTAAACATAATAATTGATACTCATTGGTTCAGTAAGAAGTTTTAGAATTCCAACAAAGGCATGACTAATTATGAAAAGTTTGTTTAATAAACAGAATTAATCATTAGAAAATGTTTTCCATATTTATATATATCAACCACAGGCTACAGAAATTGAACAAAATCAACAGTAAATCTGCATGTGTTAGTCTAAGATTTGCATATGTCTGAATAACTAATGGTACAGCTAGTGTGTGGCAAGGGGATGTAAAGACAAGAGTTATTGCCCTTTATCTTTCTATCTATCTATCTATCTATCTATCTAATTTTCCTATCAATTGCAGCTAGTGTTTCCATAGCCTTCATAAATGAAAACATATAGGTTAGGCAAACAACATTTTACAGGAAAATATGCTTGAATAGTATTAAATAAGTATTGTCAATACATGTCAGAAATCATGTATCACCAATGTATCGTATCAGAAGCAAGTTGCAAATACACAGCCATAGGTATTGCAAATAATTTATCGCATGCCTTAAAATGATAATCGGTACAGTGTTTGAATATCATATTCCAGCCCTACTTTACTTCCAATTCTTTAGTTTATTTTGAAGAATACAAAAGGCTAAATTATTTTTTTTTTAATGACAGAAGAACTGGAGTTATAGTATAATTACATGTTGATGTTGTTTATAAGTTTGATGCAGTAGAACCTATCTTGAGACACTACATTATTTCCTGTCAAAGGCAAAATGTGATGTGATGTCCTTTAATACAGGTGGATCACAATGGCAGAAATGCTTCAGATGAATTGCATGTGAAGAAAAAATGCCAACGTGCATTTTCTGAACCATTACGTTATTTGATAGGAAAACAGAACAATTGGTGTCTAAAGGAGGTACTTTAAAATTACCATACATTAGTTTATTTGTTGTGGCAAAAATTTCTTTTGTTCCATTCATTGTCAGAAATAATATGCAATATATACTTGCTTATAATTTGCACACTGCACAGTGTCACATCTGCCATCGCATAATGTGCAAGCAGATTTTTGTCTGTGCTGTTTGTTAGGAGTAATGAAGTGAACAAACAACATCGACCATGTTGTGCTGGCACATTATGTGATGGCAGATAAGGGTATGTGTTGTTTGTAGTTATCTTGACTTACATGGTATCGTAGTTGGCAGGATGACAAGGATTTCAATTATTATTTTGTTTAGATCTTCTGGAGTGAAAATGGGGAACTGGTCTGCATTGCAACTGAGGAGTCTTTCTTCATCCTTAAGTTCAGTGCTGAGGCTGTAGAAAAAGCCAGAGGAGATAGTGAGAAGATAACAGAGGATGGCATTGAGGAAGCTTTTGATGTAAGATAAATTAAAGTACAAGTCATACAGGTCATGTAGGCATTCAGTACCAGTTACTTCAGTAATGGATGTCATTTTTTAGAAATTGATTACCAGTATACTTACCATTAAATGGCAGTGATTCATTTTACCTGGATCTTCATGCATCCGTATTTCTATGGAATGTTCTTATTTACACGCCCCAAGAAATGGATACTGTAGAATGAATGTTTAAATATGTGGGCAGTTTTGGATGAGGTCAGTTTAAAGGTGTTATCCAGTACAAACCAGACTGGATATCATGTTGTGATGACAATGAAAGCTATGCATAATGAAAGAGATTATGTACTGCCAGTTATGTGTTATGAGAGACACAATGTCCTCTTTTCCTGATCATTAATGATCATCAGTTTTTTTCTGGATGTTTTGTTTTGCCATTTAGCAGTCAGGATTTAATAGAATTTGGTTAAACTGTAATTGTATTAAATTTTAGAGCAACAATTAATATTTAATTTCAGTAAATGCACCTGCGTGACCATATTGACATAAACTTTTATGATTGACTATGAGTGTCAAGAACACTTTCATATGTATGTTTTTCTGCATGATAATTAATGTTTACAGTTGCTGCTTGAGACTATGAAAAGCTTTGTAAAGGTGATTAAGTTCTGCTTTGTGAATATCATTAAAGATTTCTGGTGTTATGCATGAACACTTTTCTCAAGTTCTTTTCACTTATAAGCACTAATTATCTTCATGGAGACAAATTTTCATTTCTTTCATTATATTCAAGGTGGTTGGCGAGATTGATGACACTGTGAAAACTGGCCTATGGGTTGGTGATTGCTTCATTTACACTAATGCTGTCAACAGACTGAACTACTATGTGGGTGGAGAGATTGTCACAATTGCACATTTAGACAGGTGAGTTGATAGTGTGTGGTTATAGCCCTTTTGTGATGTGAATTTTCTGAAGTGTAACCCTTTAAGGATTTTTTGATTATTGACTTCACTATAAAATACAAAAACTGTTTATTATACCAAATCACTCCCAGCAACCTTTCTTTCCAATGAATGTTTCTGACTTGGATTATTTGCAGATACTTTGTTCATTTACATTTTTATTATAACTTTAGTGACATTTTTCTATCTGCAATATTCGTTTTACTTCCTATATGTAAGTATTTAAAATATGGGGAATTTCAAGTATATTTAAGATGATGAAAAATGTTAAAATCCATCAAGAATATCAAAGGTTATTAGTTTTATTGACTTCACTCGCATAAGAATTTAAGAGCAAGCAGAACAGATCCTTATTGGAAAGTTGACAGTGTATTTTTATTTTCATCGTAAGTTTTAAATGCATTAAAATTTCATAATATTATGCACACATCCAGCCACAGCATATGGCTAATTTTATGAGCAGTAAAGATCTCAATTTTAAGTTAGTTTGAAAACGTTATAATCATCCTCAATATCCAAGTACAGATTACCAATTAACTAGTTTTCATCCACTAAGTTTATTTCATTGTAGTCAAGATTATGATCTCTACTTCATAAAAAGCAATCTCCTTCACCAAATTGTCTATATTTTCATCAAAATCTGCATCCACATCACAGCTATCACTTGCCATTGCAGTACCATTCAAAATTTTTTTTTCTGTATGTTAAACTTCAGTTTTGAAATCAAATTTTCTGCTAGCCAGTCTTGATCATTTCTCTTCATATTTTTGATGTTTAAGAACATGATCTGCACTGCCTAAAATATAAGTTTCCCCACAAATTGTCTCTACTTTCATCAAAATTGGCATCTACATCACTACCATCACTTGCCACTTCATTGCAGTCCACCATGTTGATCTCCACATTAAAATTCACTTTTGAAATAAAATTTTCTACTATCTAGCTGTCATTAGCTATGTTCATTTTGATGAAGTAAAGATAATGATCGCCATTCCATAAAATGTCAAATTTCAGCATGAAATTGTTTATATTTTAAACTCATTCTGCAAATTTATCACTGCCATCACTTGTCTCAGTACTAATTGCCATTTTGATCTCCGCACATTGAAACTAAATATTTAAGTTACATTTTTGTTTTGCCTGAATTTTTTTTACGTTTATTAATCTCGTTCTGTCACTGCAAGATACAGCATTTGTGTACCTTCTACTTTTCTTTCCTTCTTTTCCAAAAGAGTATGCTTAAAAATAATGACTTACCACAGAGTTAAATGTGCACTGCAGGTAAGTGGTAGAATGAATGAGTGAACATACTACCAGAATAATATTCTGTATGAAAAAATAAAGTATGGCTTGAATTGTATCCAATCTGGAAAGGGTTCAGATCAGTCAGAAAGCTTTTGATATTTATGTGACATGTTAAAACATTATGATTTGAATATATGACACGTTCCTTTTTAAGTAACATTTTGTTGCAGTTTATTCCACAAATCAGGGTCAGAAATTATTGTGCAGGTTTTCCACAAAAGGATAACTTTCAATATGAATAGAACACCATCATAAAAGTTGTTTAGCAATTTGTATTTGCATTTCATCACAAATAGTGAATCACATGGAAGAAACTAGCATGTGAGTATTTTCAGTAATGAGGTTTGTTAAGTTTGGTTGAGTATAATGCATTGGATTATTGAGTTCTGCTATAATCCAGACACCTTTGTATTTAGATTATACTATATATGCTTGCTTATAAGTTGAGTCCAACTGCAAACTTGACAGACTCATACTGTTGTCACATGTGTTGGCAGATCTTGGTCTATACAGTTTGTTGGGAGTTATCAGTAGAGCAAACAACATGGACCCTGATCTACCAGTGCAGTATGTGATGGCATATTTGAAATCTAAGTTGTTTCCAGTTGTATTGTACTTGCAAGTGACTATATACAGTACATCTAAAACAGATTTGTACTCGAGGTTTATTCCCATAATTGTTTGGCAGAAAGTCTGAGAGATAGTCATTAAGTCTCATTCCTTAGTCTTTCTTATTTGCCTTTCCTTTACATCACATAGGCTGTCCACTTGTACAAGTAAATGGGAGGTCAGCTTCAGTATGATATTGTGTGCACATTAAACATAACCATTTATCATTAATTAATCAGACATCAATTTTATGGCAGTTACACTTCTGTGCATATATATTAGCAAGTTTGCAAGGTTTAATGGTATTTGCATTTTTATAGGGTGATGTATTTACTGGGGTACATCCCAAAAGACAACCGGCTGTATCTGGGTGACAAGGAACTCAATGTAGTCAGTTTTTCCCTGCTCCTGTCTGTACTTGAATACCAAACAGCAGTTATGAGACAAGATTTTCAGACAGCTGATAAAGTGTTACCCACAGTTCCAAGGGAGCACAGGACCAGAGTGGCTCATTTCCTTGAAAAGCAGGTAAATATGAACAGAAATACTTCAAAACCAGTCTGATTCATCCCGAGTACCTTGAATGCACTTGTACATGTGGGATACTGATTTGTTTGTAAAAACATGATGGTTTTCCACATTTTAACTTGTAAGTTTTACTGCATTTACACATTTATAAGATGATTCCATTCCCTGTGGGAAGTAAGAACTTTTTGTCAAAGTTGCAGCTTGTAAAGTTCATGATTAAATTGTGATAAAAATAATGCCTTCTTTCTTTCAGTTTAAGATGGAACTGAAAAGTAAAGATTTACTTTCAGGTATACAGGGAAAATGCATGTATTTGAAATATTTAATTAGACAGGTCTTTTCAATACTTGCATGTAAGGGATAAAAACACAGACTTTGTAGATTATGTATGTAAAAAATTCAAAGTTTTTAAACTCAAAGTGCCACTTTATGAGTATTAATGTTTTATTGATTAGCTATTCTTGTGGTTCTAGTTTGTTAGAACTCATATTGTATTCATTACAGGTAACTGTTTTATGTAGACCAAATTTTTCAGTGTTTTATTAATATTATCTTTCTAATTTCAGGGTTTCAGGACACAGGCACTTGCAGTCACATTCGACCCAGAACATAAATTTGAGCTGGCAATTCAACTGGGTGATCTAAAGATAGCTTATGAAATTGCTAAAGAAACAGAAGTAAGTTGCTGTGCTTGTGGCTGTTTCAATATAATTAGATGAAATAATAACATTTTCATGAGTTAGTCATTTTTGGGACCAAAACGCTCTGGATCGGTGCAGTTCTAGACATGGTCATGATTTTTTATTCCTTTTTTTATAGTGTTCGTTTCTTTTCTCAGTAATAAATTGAATATTTATAATTTCTACCCCTCTCTCTCTCTCTCTCTCTCATGAGCATAGTTTTTGGGGGGGGGCATTATTATTTTTTTTTTGTGTGTCAGTTTTATCTGGATGTTACACTTATATTTATCTAATATCTCCAGAATCCTTTGAGATTTCATCAGGGTCTTCATGAAACTTGATATGCTTTTTGTTTCATGAATTGACGTTGTTCTGTAAAACATAGAGTCCATCTGATAAGCATATTAAGAGTTATTGCAATATTTATTTTACAAATTTTGTCCATCTGATGCCTTGTGGGATATACTCTACTGCATGTCACAAGAGGCAACTAATTGAGGCATGAGCCATGGTGGCTCAGTAGTTAGTGTATGAGACTCGCAACCAGAAGGATGTGGGTTTAAATCCTGCCGTCAGATCAGCCCAGGTCAGCTACTATGGTTGACCATGGGTAAGGTACTTGACTCTGATTGCCTCTGATCTAAAAGACCTCTTAGTGATGCTGTGCCATAAAACACCAAACCAAACCATCCATTCCTCACACTCTTCAGTTATTTTCTTCTGAATGACTTAAAACATGAAAATTGGCATGCATTTCTATCATGACAAGAGTTTGTATCTCGGGCTTTTTCAGATTGGTACATTTAGAGATGTGTTACAGATTGTATCTGTCCATCCATTGTAGTTTGGTTAATATCTTTACGTGAACTGAGCAAGGTGTCTTCATAATACTTGTTAGGCATTTGTTTCGTGACATTATTTTACTTTTAGAGCTAGGATATTCTGTAAACACTCACAGACTGACAGGTCTGACTGCGTATCCTACCCTAGCAGTTACTGGCATATCTAATTGTACCTGTTCTATCTCACACTGACACTTAATGACAGATCTAATTATGTCTGTCCTATCTTACACAGACACTTACTGACAGATCTAATTTTGTGTGGCCAGCACTGATATTTACTGACAGATTTGTAGTGGTGCCTGACTTTCACTGAATCTGTGCCCTCTCCCCCCACAAAGAATATGTTTCATATTGCTCTGGTTTTAAAAATACGGTAGGCAGGTCATTTGTACTTAACTTGTTGAGATAGGGGTAAATAGGAATCTTGTATCAGTATGTCCACTCATCTAGCATACTAGATGTGCAGCTAGTCCAGCGGTTTTAGATGGATTGCCATGAAAATGGGTAAATAGTACGGTCATCACGTTGTTGACAAATTTACCTCGACAGATCATTGTGCTTCCAGAAGTTTATAACTTTTAACTTGTATGAGGTGTCTGACAAAATCTTGTGAATCCAACCAGTTTCACATTTTTGAATGGATTGGAACGGTGCACATATTGTGCTCATCAGTTAAAAAGTACACATATAAATAAGTCTTTTCCCCATTCCTGCAGTTTTTGATACATTGCCATGAAACTTAGTGTATAATACAGTCATTGATGTTGCCCATTTTAAGAAATCCATGCTCACACTATTTATACTAGTTATTGCACTTTTTGACTTGCAGATGAATGCATTGTGATAGATTCCTGTGAATGCAGCTGATCTGTAGTATTTAAGTGGATCATGATGAAAGTTAGGAAATGTCATTGTCATCATCTTATGTACTTTTCAACAATTCCTTGTTCTTGTCTCAGTTGTTAGAGTTATTTCCCTTTCTGTCATGCAAATTAAAGTGGTGGATGAAAAACTCTGGTAAATGCAACTAAGAATGCATATCAGCAGTTCACAGTACCTGTGATTTTTCTTTGAGCTAGTACTGTTTGACTAGGAGCTGGATATAGTGTTTGAAAGAATCTTGTTAACTGAATTGGTCTGTTTTCAGTGGATCACCATTAATTTTTTGTGCGTTATGGTTATTATCAGAAAAGGTGCATATTGATAAATCTTTGGTTGGCCAGGTGGTCTTTAGCACTCACCTTTACTAATCACTGCCATCTTACCTCTGTCCATGTGGGTTCGAGTCTCAGGCTTAGCCAATGTGGGTATGTGAGAAAGCTTGCCAGTAGCTTCCTGTTGGTCATGGTTCTTTAGGGTTTTCCTGGGTTCTTCCTCCACCAGTTATACAGGCTGCCGTGTATAACCTATTATGTGCTGAAAAATGGTGTTAAACCTGCAACAACAGCAACAAAGCGCTCTGCCCTCATGCATGAGTAGTGATTGTTTATATATATATCTAAGCAGATTTCTCACCATTCATGTCCTTCAAAAAAATTCTTTAAATTTGTGTAGAATTGTGTTTGATTTGTTTAGAAATGTGTTTGATTTATTAAACCAACTTAAAAGACTTGTTTGATATAGTGATGATTAATCACTCGTGAATTTTTAGACGGACTTTAAGGTGACAAGGTTGGCTAAAAACCTTTGCTTATTTTTGGATATTATGACAGTAAAATTGCAGAATGTCAACTGCTGTGGGAAAATTGTGATGTTATGCCTGATGTTAGACAGAAATGGGTTATTCATTTTCAATACATAAGCCATATAAATTTATGATTTGAAATTATATGTCTGTTACTTTACAATGATATTTAAGTAACTTTTCCCAGGCCCCAGTTTCACCAGATCAACTTTAAGTCTAGACCTAAATTTAAGTCTAGAATCTGATAGGCTAAAATATACATCTGATTTAAAATGACCATTCAAATGTCTCAAGTCTAAACTTTCTTTAAGATTTAATTTGGTGAAATTGGGTTCTCTTTTGTTTTAAAAGTAGTGATTATGATAGATGAAAGAATTCACTCAGGAAATGTGTCACAGCTTACTTATTTATCTTGCTTTGAAGTGGAATTATTACAGAATTTGTCAATATACTAATATATGTTTTCCATAAATTATCAGTACCACTAATTTTTAAAAATTATCTTGACTAAGACAGGATTGGACAAAAGGCTAGGCTCATAAATACCCTCACCCGATAGTGGCACCATCAAGGGTATACCAAAAATCAAGACCTTTGATCTGTTACATGACACATGAATTTTATTTCAGGCATGTAAAATTACTTTTATTTTATTCAGATCCACCTACAAATAAAAGGGTAAATGACAACATTATGTACCAAAGTCAGTGAGGACAAGCATGTACTTGCCTCCTTGTACAAAGTGTTAATTTACTTCAAATTGCAGTGTATGTGCAGTGTGGTCAGAAGGAATTTGGTCCAGTTTGGCAGAAATGCTTGAAGAGATGGGTCAAGTCCAGGTCAATTTAAAGTAATGTAACCTCCAAACATGGCATGGAGTTAAAGTTCCCTCCCTTATTTCAACAGCTCAGTGGCAACAAACACTCGGCATGTCCAAGCATGGTCATGGGGTCTGGAAGCCTAGATGCATGCTGTATTATTTTTTGACATGGAGGAATATGTTTTGCTATCTATCCAGGCCATATATTGCCATTCCTGCTGACCATACTCTACAATCGGGGAACAGGAATCCAGCACTTCGGCAAGCTCTACCATATATGCAGACCAGCCAACCTTTACGATCTTGCTGCAAGTCTTACAGAGATGACCCTTAAAATGTGAACTTATGGAATATAAGCACAAATTATGGAAATACATTTGTTTGCATTAAAATCCAGATACTGGCTTGTCAGTGTCTGGTTGGTCCTCAGTTAAAATGGTATTGATCTGACATTCATTATGGCCACCATGACTGCAGGCATGAAAATTTTTTTTATCACTACTACTCCTGAATGGACAATCATATCTATGAGGGCTTTTCACCAGAGGACTTTGTCTGGTATCTAGTTAGTCGCAAATGAAAACAATCCAGATCTGGTGGCCTTCATCAAAGTCTTGTTATTGCCACACCTCCTGAATGCATGGTCAGAATTTTCAGGTGTTCAGAGACAACTGACTCGTTTGTTCCATGTTTGTTTTTGTTTTTTTATGACTTATCATGTTATGATTGCAAAATAATAAAACTGTTTTTAAAAAATTAGCAGCAGGTCTATTACAAGGCTATTTTATTGTCCTCAAATCCCAAAATCTGTGGCCATTGACTGTCTTTGATGAAGTCCCCATAGATCATTACAGCAATTTTACTTGGTTTATCATTTTTCCATGACAGTGATAAATATCTGTGCCTTATTCAGTCTGTTGAAAGTAATACAGCAATCGACCATGTGTAGTGCGTAGATTCTTCTTGAAATATGGTTTTATCCAAATAATAGTTTGAGAGCTAAATCAAAAACGTAAAGTAAATTGGTTTTTTTTATTCCATTTAGTCAGAACAGAAATGGAAGCAGTTGGCAGAACTTGCCATTAAAAAGTGTGAATTTGGCTTGGCACTGGAGTGTCTTCACCAAGCACAGGACTTTGGAGGACTTCTACTACTGGCCAGCTCATCTGGAAATGGTGGGATGATGGAGAAGCTAGGAGAATTGGCAGAGAAATCTGGGCAAAACAATGTAGCTTTCTTATCAAATTTTGTGCTGGGAAATACTGAAAAATGTTTGGATATTCTCATTAACACAGGGAGACTACCAGAAGCTGCATTTTTGGCAAGGACATACCTGCCTAGTCAAGTATCCAGGTTAGAAATATTTTCATACATGTTTTCCATTTCTGTTTGGTTAAGCACATTGGATTTTTAATTTTGTAAGAATTACCATGGTAGTTTTATTACTTGAAAGGTTCTCCTATTTTAGAAGATACCGTTTTGACATAGATTGATCTTTTAAATGTTCAATAGGTCAAACCAGAGTACCTTGAGATAATTACCAGCCATTGATATGTGACCTAGGAAGAAAAATCACTTTAAGTAATTTCTCTTTCATTCTTATCTAAGTCAAAAATAGTGGCAGAAGTATTGTAAATAAGTATTGTCTCCAACTTAACGTTAAATTGGGCATGCCTGTCCTTCTGTCCAGTCTTCCGTCAGTCTTTCAATCCAACAGTCCTTTTTTCTGTCTATCCTACTTTCATTTCTGCACAGTAACTCCTGTAATTACTTTTGCCTTTAAACCAAGTTTTGTATACATCATGATATTGACAAGACATTAGCAAAGTTCTTTGGTCAGCATTATACATCATCATTTGGCACAGTTATAAACCCTGATCAACCCTCTTTCATTTCCATACACTAACTTGTGGAGGTATTTTGTGTTTCCTCAGATGTGGGAGGTCGCGGGTTTGATCCCCGGCCACTTCATACCAAAGACTAAAAAAAAATGGTGCTGAACATTAAGACGTTAGTGTTAGAACTGGTTGGCTTGGTGTCAGGATAATATGACTGGGTGGGACATGATGCTACATTTCTGTGGCATGATGTCCCAGTGCTAGACATCACTATAAACTGCTACACTTCAGACATCACAGCAATATGACAGGAAAATTGTAAAAGCACATTAAAAATTCAACACACACACACACACACACACACACACACACACACACACACACACACACACACACACACACACACACACACACACACACACTATTTTGCGTTTCTTCCAAATTTGGTATGCAGCTTGATATTGATGAGATTTTGGCTGAATTCAGTTGTCAGCTATGTCATTGTTTAGTGGAGATATATCTCCTAATTGTTAGAGCCATCCACTTTTGTTTCTGCACATTAATTCAAAATCAACTCCATTCATTTTGATGATGTAAAGATAACGAACCCTGCTACCTAAAATATCAATTTTCCACAAGAAATTCTCTTATCTTTGAAACTGAATCTGCAATCAAATCACTGCCATCACTTACCTCTTCAGTACTGATCACCATTTTGATATCCATTTGGTAAAACTCAATTCTCAAAAAGATTTATACCATTTTTGCATTTTTTAAACTGCTGTCACTGCATTTGTGTAATGCCTACTGTTATTTCCTTTTGAAAGAGTACGTGTAAAATAATGATTCATTGCATCATTAAATGCACACTTCTGTGAAGTGGTAGACGGAATGTAGTGAAAATACAACTGGAATCATATCCCGTCTGAAATGGGTTAACAAATAAAATTTTGATTGTGCCTTTCAGAGTGGTTCAACTATGGAGGGAGAGCTTGTCCAAAGTGAATAAGAAAGCAGCAGAGTCGCTAGCTGATCCTACAGAATATGAGAACCTGTTTCCAGGCCTGAAGGAGGCATTCCGAGCCGAGCAGTATCTCAAATCCCAGAGACAGAAACCAATACCTGCACACTTGTATCCTAAAGTTCCTGTAGGTTACAGTAATTTGCACAATATTTGATGGAGTTTTGTATGCGAGGATAGGGATAGGATACTTAACATTGCCTCCTTACTATTACTTATTCACCTAACATTAATGTGATTGGAGATTGTATTCAAAAGAGCAAGCAATTTTTAATAATTTTTCTTAGCAAATGTTTCTTTGAGGATACTTTCCCAATCACTTAACTGTGAAACCCTTCCACACCTCCTTGCATATGTTATGTATATCCTAGTTGATGTACCACTCAAGCTAAAAGAGTCAAATCCAGCTACCTGGTGTTTTGGGGTGGTGATGAGTAAGAGTTTCTTCCCTTTGTTAATTGTATGGATGAGAAAAATGAAATTTTAGTATTTTCATGATTGCTAAATTGGAGCTTCTTCCCTGACATTAGTATGATCAAGTTAGCATTCATGGATAAACATAATTAACAAAAATGCTCTATTCCAACATAAATAAGCAAAGCTGGCTTTGCAAATTACTTGGAATTCTATGTGTAGTTTGTTCAATTTATTTGCACAGTTGTTGAGAATAAGTGTGAATTCTGCAGTTAGGAATTTTGGAATAAATCCCACCTTCTGAAAATGGTTTCTATGGAATGGATTTGGGATATTAATATTTTAATATGGATAACAGTGTATGTATATAGAATTGCTGTGGAAGTAAATGAATTTTAATGTGCTTATGAGTTACATTTAATAAGGAAGGCATTCAGTGATGGAATTATGGCATTTTATTGTTTACTCAGTATATTAGATGAGTAGTTAGTTTGTGTCCATTGAATTAAGAGCAAAGCAGTCAACTAAGGTATCTTGTTGACTAACAGTTTTACTAACTGAAGATTTTGTCTTATAAGTTAATTAGACTCGAGTTTGGAGTGCCTATACATCTTTATGCCATCATCTTCATCTGTGGAGAATGCATCTTGTCACATCCTGTCTCATCAAACTTCAAAAGTTTCAGTGTTTTTCAGAACCTATCACTTCAGTTTAAGCAATAAGGGATTACATATTACATGAAAGATTTTTTATTTACCTCTGAAATTAAAGAGCTTGACAGTGTGCAAAATTACAAACCTCCGAAGCTGAAGATTTGAAAATGGATTCCAGAAAGTGCTCCAATGAGCATGGGCAATTTTAAATTTTCAAAACAAGCCACATGTTAACATATATTTTATGAAGAATTTTATTTACTTTAAATTGCAATCAAGACCTTATCAAGTCATGAAATTAAACGAAGTAATGGGTCAGTGTTTTGAACACTTTTCTTACTTGTAAAATACACATGTCTTGAGAACTGGTCATCATCAGATAGCAGAGGCTCTTACTTGGTGGCAGTGGTGTATAGTGTGTTACCATATATGGCACAAATTTTGTTTCTGCTCTGTACCTTTAAAGAACATTATGGCATACATTAAAGTTTTGTCCAAGGCATTACATTAGGAATACAGAAATTTTTATAGAATCATGACTCCTGTTGGACTGAAAACTTTGCCCATCAGTTTCTGCTCATCTAGTTATGGACGATCTCATGAATTAAAATTTTGTACAAGGGTTCACATTGGTCAAGTTGAGTTTTCACTGTGTTCAATTTTTGAAGGTAAAATTTTAAATAAGTTGTAGTTCCTGTTTGACTTACAACTTTGCCCTTCAGTTTTATTTCTGCGTGATAACTTTTGTATTAGTTCATGGATTAAAATCAAATTTGGCTTGAAACTTTACATTAAAAAGCTCGATTTCTAGCTGAGTTATATCCCCTGTTTGACTTGACACTTTGTGTTCAGATTTCTGCTTCTCGTGGATTCAAACCAAATTTAATCTGCAGTGAGGCTGTATGATAAGATGTATGTCAGGTAACGAATTTTAATGTTTTCAGGCAGAAATGTATAGAGTTGCAGCCCCTGTTTAACTAATCACTTTTCTCTTTAATTCATATTGGTAGGGGTATCAGTGGGACATGGACACATTCTAGTTGTACTTAGAATTTTTTTCCACCATGAATAGCACAGCATTGTCAAGAATGTTTACTCAAAATTATTGACAGAATGTTTGTATTCTCAAGCCAATGTTTATTTCTCAATAAGTAACACACTTTATACATCAGGGAAATTTTATGCAGTGTTGTCATGATCAATATTTGTGTCCGTCATTTTGAATATGTTAAACAGCAAACATTTCAAAGAGAGATAACCAGGTAGTACTCTTTACTTTCTACAGGGTAACCATGAGCGTAACCCCATAGAGGAGATGCAGGAGGCAGAGGAAAAGGGTCACTTTCAGTATGTACCTCCTAAGGCGACCAATGAGTGGGGAGATGAAGATGAGGATGAAGATGAAAAGTTTGAGATAGCAGCTGAAGGACCAGCAAACAGGTTGCAGGTAAGAAATAATGTGGAGTGTATTTAAATATATCTGATCAACAGCTAACTTAATAGACTCTGATCTGCAGTCAGTAATATGCAAAAAACACTAGTACTCACTTCCATTGTCTTGATTTTGTGGTAAGAATATTCACTAAAAGGGCACAGCAACATATGGTTTGTCAGTGTTTTCCTGTTTTCAGTTTTGATTGTACAGAGGCAAATGATGTGTTACCCATGTCCATCCACTTGTTCAGGCAGTGTGGAATTCATAGTAATTTCTTTGTATTTTCATCCTGCAGGATTTTGGCCTCTCTCCTAAGAAGGAATCTACTCCACCTAAAAAGGAACCTACTCCAACCAAAAAGGAACCTACTCCAACCAAAAAGGAACCTACTCCACCATCAACAGGGTTATCATCAAAAGAAATGTATGAATTAGAAAAGGAATTAGAGATAGACATGGAAAATTTTGAAATAGATGATACAGTAAGTATTTTCTTTCAATGATAGATTACCCAAGGAGTACATATATGTTAGGAAAATATCCTGTGCTTCGCAAATCCGGCCTTTTGAAGCTAAACAAGATATTATCTGCATATTTTTTGCAACAAAGGTGCCTGCTTGCTAAGATGGAAGTCAAACATGAGTGGCCTGGCCTTTGAATAGAGGAATTGGTGCTGGATCCCATCATTCACCTGTTACTACTTTTGCCTCACAAATACCTTCCATCCTGTGCCTTGACACCAGTTTTATACAATCCTTTGGAGTTTTCTTACCACAGGAAAGCATACTCCCATTAGTTTTTGCAATAAAGTTTGCTCTTTCATCATCACATCAAATATTTTTTACACCTAAGATGCCTAACTTTTGCATATGATAAGCTGATTGGCACAATCTTAATTACCAGCCATATGGTCCATGGTACTTGCTCGTCATTGTCTTCTGACCCCTGTTAATGTGGGTTTGAGTCTCTGGCTCAGCCACTGTGGGTATGTGAAAAAGCTTGCCAGTAGCTTCCCCTGGGCCATTGGTTCTTCTCAGGTTTTCCTGAGTTTCCTGAACTTGTTATAATGGCTGCCATGTATTGTCTGTCATGTACTGAATAGAGGGTGTTTAGCCCACAAAAAAGCAAACCAAACCAAAAGCCTGGGCAGTAGACAATCTTTCTCAAAACTGAAATGGGTTTGATGCATTACCCCTTTGTATTTCAGAGTTTGGAAGAAAGCAACAGAATTCATGTACCAGCTAATCCAGATTACAAACCAGGAGTAGGAAGAATTATAGATCATAGATCTGAATCTATCAGCAGAGATTTCCAGGAAAGTTCTGCATTATACTCACCTGCTATAATAAATTTGCATGTAGGTTTTCTGTTGGAACCCAGAAATGCTGAACCAACAGACCTGGCTCATATTAAATAAATCCTCCAAAAGAATACAAGTGGTGGACAGAATTGCTCAAGCAAGAAGACCCACCACTTTGAAAGTCTATGAGGGGAAATGAAGACAAAATAGATAGTTTTCTCTAAGTGATAAAAGTGGAAATACATCCCTCTGTTCAAAAGACTCGGTATGACCAATAGCTGAATTCCATATTCCTTAAGTGGCTTTTAAAGAAGCCCCAATCCCAAAGGCTACTATTCATTGATTTCAGACTCATTTTGCCATCATCAAAGGGAGGACATTGGCGTTGACTTTTGGTCCAAAATGGAACCTGCTGTGAGTTCTGATGGGATTAAGCAAGCTACCCTTTGAACCACTGCACAGAGCCTCTCTGATCCACCTTTTGCACATGACCTTCTTAGTAATTCTTGCTTCAGTTGGTAGAATAGGCAAACTCCTTACCAGTCGACCCACACTGTGTACAGTTTTGCCAGGATGGTTCAGTTTCATGACTGCCCCATTTCTCATCACAAACAACAGGCTTCTGCTTGTAGGACATCTGTCTTTTGTCTTGAAACTGCTGTCATCTTTGGATCCTTTTTCCCAGGGGATAATCAGGACTACATCAGGGCATTTAAGTGCATGGTTACAGATGAATACTGAGTCAATCAGAAGAAGATCTCACTTGTTCTTATTACATAAAGAAGGAAGTTAGAATATTTCCATTCATGATGTATTGTCCTGAATCAGTTGGAATTGCATAGCATACAAGGGATTAACCAGAATACATTTCATATGCATATTGGCAAACGAGATTAGGACAGATGTATTTAAGGGGGAACTGTTCCCATACAGTCACAATTTAAGCCTTGAGATAGAGATCAGAGATGATATCCTGAGGCATCTATAGGTGTTCATTTGACATGGCAGTGAGACCTATGTTGGCACTGCAACAGGCTACTTTCCCAAGTTCCTCAGCAGATTCATAGCAACATGGAATACTCTAATTCCATTTAATTTGCAGAAGTTAAAGATTTTCTCAAGGCTATATCCATTAATTCTTATGTGCTAACCCTAGCCCATATTACACACAAGACTATTAACCACTTCACACATGCTAAGATCCAGGGCCACTTCCATGGTAAGGTAACTCCTTTTACCTTTTCACGTAACATATTATGATGGGGTAATGTGTTTGAGGAAGAAATATATTTCATTGTTCATATTTAACCAATCATGATACAAGTATATTCTCCCAAGCCCTCCCTGCATTTACATCCTGCAACTGGAGTAATTGACAATTAACATTGGTGCCAGCACTCTATCCAAGGTCTCCTCTGACTTTCATCTCAGCAAGTAGACATTTTTCTAGCACTTTTGTTGCTGAAAGAATCCTAAGAACATATTTAACATCTTTTGTTTTTCATGGGAAGATCAGATTTTGCAATGTTCTCCTAACACATTATGAGTGGACAAGTAATATAAAAGAAACATTTTGCTCCAAAATTTGGTTACTAAGAACTGTGTCTAATTCATTTAAAACACAAGTACTGTGAAATCTGTTAATTACAAACTGGTATTAAGAAAAAGTCAAATTATTAGACATTTGGCACTCAGATTCTGTAATAACAAACTTGAATGGACCAATAAAATTTGTTACAACAATTTGGTTTAAAAAAATTACAATATAGAATTATTTATACTTAGATTATTACTTAGCTGAATTTAAAAGTTGTTAAAAATCTATGTACCAGGGCAGCAAAAAGTGGACAGCTCAACATTCGAGACTAGTAGATTTTTAGTTCTTCTGGTCAGAACCAGAAGAGCTTATATGATTGTCTGTTGTCTATCATCCATCATCCACCTGTTAGCACAAGTTTGTTATAACTACCCATGCTAAATTGCACTAGTTAATTCCTCAAGATAACCACTTTAAATGTCTGTATACACTTCTTTAGTAGCCTATGGCAATGTCGGTTGGGGTTTTGTGGGTTGAAAGCCATTTTTCTTCACATAATAGGCTATACATGGTGGTCAGTATATTTGTTAGAGGTAAAACCCTGGGAAGAACCACTGATGCATGGGAAGCTACTTTCAAGTTTTCAACCATACCCATGTTGGCTGAGCTGAGACTTGAACCCATATGAACAGAGGTGAGATGTCAGTAAGCTGTCAAGGTGAGCGCCTTAGACTTCTCGGCCACCCAGGGCCCTGGCAATGATGGAGGGAAACTTAATTTTATATATACTAATAAACATCATATGGCAGTTGCAAAGGCCCAGAACACTATACCTGGACCTGAAAATAATTCTACCAAATAAAAGAGAAAAGATATAAACAAGCATTTTATTAGAACCCGGGGTTGCCCCAGTAAACATACTTGGGACCCAGGGAAGGTACTTTCAACATGGAAGAGTCACAAATAGATGTAGTTTCAAATTTTGTATTATTTTCATATGAACTCGTTAAGCAATGAGAGTACCGGGGGATATTTTTTTTTTGAAAGCTGCTGTTCTTGGGTGCCATGTGTGTTTAAATGGAACAGCCCTAATGCAATTATTATTATCAAACAAGAAAGATAACTTGTGTTTGGTTCGGGAGTTAGAACAAGTCTTGAGTAGAAATATCTGTTGAAATCCATCAACTGCAGCTCATTGTAGCTGACTAGCACAGAGACATTGAATTATATTGAAGTTGATGTGAAGATATGCACAATCATACATTTGCAAATGTTCTTTGAGTGTTCCAGTAAAACATATTTGGGAACCAGGAAAGTCACTTTGAATGTTAAATAGTTACCCATAGATGAAAGTTTGAATTTTGTTTGATTTTCATATGAACTCTTTGAGTATTCAGAGTACCTTGGATATATTATTAAAAAATTGCCTTCTCAGGGTACCATGTATGTTTAAATGAAACAGCCCTCATGCTTTTATTATTTGACAGCCAAGACTGATAGCCAACCTAACTTGTTTCTGGTTTGGGAGGTAGAGCAAGTCTTGAATAGCAATGTCTGCTGAAATCCATCAGCTGCAGCACACTGTAGTTGATCAGCACAGACAGAAACATTATTAAAGCTGATGTGAATATATTGTACACTCCGTTGCAAAAGATCTTGGGGGTGTTCCAGTAAAACCTATTGAGACTGTATCTAGACACCACGAAAAAATTTTGTAACACAGTATTTATGAACATATTGCAATACATTCCACAGTATACTGCAGTTATATTAGGAAGCAACAATTTAATGTTCTGAGTCAGGGGTCTGATTTATATATTTTTAAAGTTCTGACTTTGGCAGGAAAATATATCTTATTCTGATTATAGCAAAATAACACCATATTATATCCATTATATTGCTTGAAGAAAAAAGTTATCTTTAAGTAAAAGGTGATAAAATTTCTAAGGTCTAAAGAAAATTGCAGTCCCCTATCTGAACATTAGATGGTAAGTACCTTGTAGTGGATGAATTTGCTATGTTAATGTTAATTGTTGTACAAGCTGTAATCTAAAACTGTAACTAAAGTGGGATGATTAAGCTTATATTATAATTGACACCCACTGAAATACATTATACTGACATAAGAGATTTATTTGATGAAAATAGGAATTGTCAGCACTGAAGCATACAGCTGACTAGCTACACTATTGATATAATAGGCACGGAAACCTTGAGTGGGATGCCAACTCCCGGACAAGATATTTATTAGAGAGGGCCAATAAACATAAAACACACTCAGCAAATGAGAAAATTTTAGTGTACTTTGGAAATTACATAAAATTATTTTAAAAAATCAACCCTACTCTTGTGAAAAAATCTTCTGATAATTCTCAGTCTTACAAAGGAATACATGCATTTAACACATTTACATACACTAGTACATGACTAATAATTAAAATTTTTATGTCAGAAATTTTCCAAAAGTTGGATTTTGCCTGAAGCTCTCTTTTACGACATCACATTTGGCTACAATGCTGGCATGCGTGGCACATATCATACATGTGATTAAAGGATCAGAAATATAATTGTATTTGTAATATTCAACGTTAATTTGTTACAGATCTGTTTTGTAAAATATATAGTTAATACAATTTTGAATTATTTTGTCATGAAAAATGAAAACAAGCTGTTAATATAATTAAATTCATGACAAGATTACTTGTGAATTTCCATATATTCTTTATTGACATAAGATACCAAAGTACTGATACAGTTAAAAAGTAACACAGGAAAAAATACCATAGTAAACTGGTAGTACCACACACCACTACTTACAACCCAGGGAAGGCACTTTGAGTGTAAAGTAGTTACCCATAGATGAAATTTAGAATTTTGAATGACTTCCATATCAGCTCTTCGAGTATTCAGAGTACCTAGGGATATATTGTTAAAATATTGTCTTCTGTGGGGATGATGTATGTTTAAATGAAATGATCCTGATCTGTTTCTGAACATACTGCGAGACATACCATTGTATACTGCAGTTATATTAGGAAGCAACAATTTAATGTTCTGGGGCAGGTTTTTTTTTTTTTAATTTCTGTCATTATCATTATCACTATCATATGTTTGTCATAATTGTCACTACATCCATCATCCTTTTCATTCATTCACCTAATTAATTAATGTTGTCCTGTTAATGAGTGTAGCTTCTTGTATTGTGTGGATCATGCTGGAACATCATCCAATTTGTTATTAAAAGTTTTGCTTAATTAAAAATAGTTACAATTACTGACCTACCATGAAATATATATTTGGACCACATAAAAAGTTCAAATTTGGTAGAATATGTCGCTGGAGTACTAAAGCAGATGAAAGCAAACTGAAAAACCCTTTTCTAGTTGGTGCCATTTTTTCACTCTGTGGTGAAGAGTGTTTAAAGGAAACATATGTTCAGCATTAATTTAACTAAAATTTCCAATATTTTGCTCCTCCAGGAAAATCACAAGGTTAGTCAGCAAGATAAGGTAAGACTGACGTGGGAGTGGCTATAGATTTAGTGGTTAGGTTGGGTTTTTTTTTTTTACCAACATGCTATCCATTAGGCCCAGGGATTTCCTTTCTACATTATGAGAATTGTGTATCAGAGGCAGACCAGACAGCACATTCTGTCAAGTGAAAGTTTTTTTTGTTTTTTTTTTACCCTCACCAAAGGTATATTATTTTTCCAGTGGTATTAGCAGCAATGGCAATGCTATCATCATGAAGGTTAAAGCTTTTAAGCGAGACACCAGAATCTGTGCAACAAATGTCTGTTTGAAGGTTCACTTGCAAAACCTGCCAGACTAAGCAAAATTTGTTCAAAAGTTATTAGTCTGCTGTGAAGGTTGATGGTTTTACTTCTGTGGGCATATAACAATTTCAAATACTGAACAGGGCACATTGCTTAAAATTTGATGGTTTTGTTTCAATGGGCACATACCAGTTTCAAATACTGATCAAGGCACATTGCTTAAATGTTGGAGAAGGCCCAATTTAAAATGGATATTATTACCATTGGGGTTTAATTTCATTTGACCCTTTTAGTACTGCAGTTGACCCAGCTATCCAGTACCATTGTCAGTTTGCAGGTCAATTATACACAGACTGGTCTAGTATTAACAAACTTCTTCAAATTGAATACTTTTTATACATAGACTGTTCTTGTATTAACCAACCTCTTCTAATTGAATACTTTTTCAGTCCTTGGTCTACATGATACAAGTGATTTAGCAGTTGTAATTGTATTCTTGCAAGTTGAATAATACTCTGCGAAAATGAAATTATATTTTGGTTCTTTTTGTGTGTACTTGCGTTGAGGAGTTTCCACAAGTAGGACTAAATTTTAGGGAAATGTCACTTCTCCCTTCAAGGACCAAGAGGGAGAAGTTTGATTTTACAAGGTGACAAGATTTGGGTTGATAAATAGTTCACTAGTAAGCACTCCTATTTTATCAGTCCATACAAGAACCAAGAGGGAGACATTTGAACCTTACTGGGAGGCTAGGTTTGGTTCAGCAGATAATTTCCTAAATGCACTTATATTTCAAACACATGTCCAAAATCTCATTATCCTGAATATAACAATTACGGTCCTTCTGATTTAATGCTTTCTTGAATTTCTCCAGTGTTTTTCACCTTTCCAGATTGCAGTATCCAATCCAGTGACACTAGGACTGTATGTTTCATTGATCCTTGACAAATTTCCTTATTTGATGTGACATTCAGATTTCAATTGTTCACAAGCTGTTTTCGTCATAATCACTTTTAGAGATCCCTAAGTGTATTAATTACAGTTATCATATTGTCAAGTAAATGCCATAGCCAATAAAGCCATATTTGCAGCTCACTGAAATGAGCAGTGGGATGGGTCACATGTCGTCACTTTGCAAGCGCATTAAGTATTTGCTCCCATGACTGTTCCAAGTTGGAAGCCAAAAAAAGCAACTTTATTTTCACCCCACACAAAAGCAAAGGGCAAAGTCAGGTGGTTCAAGTCCAGTTTTACTCCACTTCGCCCAGTCAATTCAGTTCTTATTAACCAATGGAAACACAAAAATATTAAAAAATTTAGTATCTTCAAATTTTGGGATATGCAAGATCAGATCCATATTTCACAGAGCATAACCATTTCTTGATATATTCTTTTTTTGTTTGAAAAATAAATGAGCCGGTGCATTTTTAACTACACCAAGTTAGTAAAATAATTGACAGTGCACTTGATTGAGCCTTTCTTTCCAGCTCATTTTAATTAATGATTGAATCCACTTGAAAAGATAATTTTAATAAATTTTAACTATACTTTTTAAATCAGCCATGACCCCTCCCCAATGTATCCATTATGTTATTTTCACCCTTTGTAGGCTATTTCTAATCTTATTTGTATTATTACTAAAAATGAATTATTTATGGTCATTAGCAAATAAGGGAGTTTACATCCATACTGCTATGATGACAGGCTTTAGAAAATCACACACTAACATTGGATAAAAACTTGTGTTTTGTGGTAATATAGCCATGGATTGGTTTTATATATAAAATGGTACGCATTGCTGGTCACTTGAAACGTGTCAACTCTTCTCTAATGCAAAGTGGATTATCTCCCATTGTGAAGATTCCCATTACCAATACTTCTTATTTCTATTATCATTTAAACTTACTGGCTTTGTGTAAACAAGCACAGATTATACCCCATTTCAAAAGTCACCATGGGCAATGTCTCCTGTTTATATTATCCTGGAGGGCTTGAGCACCTTGTCATGATTAACAGATGTTAGTTTTATCTATTAAAAAAAGGTTACCATTTTGAAGCTACTGGATACCATTGTATGTCTATCAGTTAGATATAGAGCACCTGTTGTCTAAAATTAAGAAGTTGCTGAAACCTAGGGAGTGACCACAGTGAGCATAGCTTAAAATTTGTTAGTTTTTTTTGGCAGGTATGCCCATGCTTCCCCCCGTCTGCTTTCACTCTTCTGGAGTTGCATTGGATTGTTTTTTGTTTGTTTGTTTTTTGTTTTTTTTTAATGTTCAGTTGTTATCTTCACAGTTGAAAATTCATGTTTGAAGAATTGTATCATTGGTTTCCATTAGTCTTCATTAAGCCTCTGTCTAATTGCAAATGCTGCCATTCTGACGACACTTATTACAAAAGTATACATAATCTTCTCACCCATTCATCTTTGTGGTTTGATTCAGCACCCAATTATTTCAGTTCAAAGATGGTTGTCCAGCCACAGTTCAGCAAAGCCATTATGGGATTCAACATATTTTCCAGCAAAAATTTTGATGAGAGCTTTGTTCTTGTATAATGTTTATGTGATGCATATTGATTAAATTAAATCTTGTTTCCAACATGCTTGTGTTGTTTCAAACATGGACACCGAGTTGAATGCATTTTAGAAAAGTACACCTAATCACTCCATTAATTGCTTCATTATTCCATTTTCTGTAGCTTTGTTTAAATTCAGTATTTAATTTCATAAGTATAGTCTTCATATCTCAATCTGGAAGGTACCAGTAGTTGTGTATCTTTTTAGGTATATACAACATAGATGAAGGAACTGTCAAAACTTTATTTTAGTCATTGGCAAAGGTATTATAATTAAGCTTCTGCATTATGCTTCATTAATTTCAGACAGCTGCATGTACAGTTATGAGGCATGTTAAGTGCATTTATCTTGAATACTTCACATGGTGTCAGTGACCTACTTTTGGGCTTGGATTAGGGTTCATTTGGCAGAGTAGCCAAGACTAAGCTTTGTTTAGAAATCCTTTCGATATTCTGAATTTTATGATTGAATGAAAATCATTGATAGTTGATATTTTCCAGATGATTTGTGGGGGCAGTTTGGTTTGTTTTCAGCACATTATTTATGCATGCAACTTTTTGGGGAAGGGTTCAACATATCCTTTCAACAGATTTCAGACATTTAAGAAACACCTGTTTGTATGTTTATCTATTGGCAGTAAATGCTGAATTACTTTTGGCTTTAAGGAATTTATGCTTATAGCATAGTGTCCATTCTCATTTGCCAAATATAGTTTGTATTACTAATAATTGTAACATACTTTATGGTCTTATTAAATTTATTAACACAGTATTGAGCTAGGTAATTTGGTATATCAAGGGAGGCAACTGAGATTTAGAGAAATGATTAGACCTTCTAGTAGTTACCTTCTTTATTTGTTCCACTGATGATAACACATGAAACAAGTAGAAAATGCTTTTAAAAGGAAATCACCACCATGTTTCCCATTTTATAGTAACAAGATTTTTTAATATTTTTTACAATACATTTTTAATGTGCATAATCATTTGTAAGAATGAAACGCCTACCAATATCACTGCAGCACATTTATCATTATACAGACATTTGCTAGATTTACTGGATTAAAAAATTGTTTTCATATATATAGTTTTCAGGTCTTTTCAGCCCTGGATATTCATTAAGTGACATAAAGTCAAAAGTAAATTTAAATAATACATTTGATTTTTTTTCTTCGAGCTGATATATTTCGATATATTTTCCATATTTAAACCATTGAATTCTGAATCAGGATTTGAATTGAATCATTAGGTAATTTATATAAATGCATTTAATCCATTTCATTCTATGCCATAGCAGTAATTTATGTTTTATTTTCAGGATGTGAATTTAGATGAGGACCTTTTGGAGGATTGAGAAATCTATCTTAGAACCTGTTTAAGAACCATGAATCTGGGATATTCCTGGGTGGACAAATTTAAAGACTTGTGCAAATAATGGACAAAGATAATTCACTGACGAAGAATTACATTTCAGACTTTGTGGATGGAAAGCAGTTCACATCAAGGAAGTGCTTGATATTGCAGAGATGTTTCTTGGTTATATATTCTATATGGGTTAAAGTTATACATGCCATAATTGGTGGTAATTGTGTTTACATGTTGTAAATGCATAAAAGAGAAACTTGACACTACATATGGTACTATCTGCATAATTTCAAGTTTTTAAAATGTGACAGATTATTTGGTTCCTCTTTGCTGTTTGCCCATGAATATTCAAAGTTATAGCCTATTGAAGATAGATATATGATGGATATAAATGGCAATGTATCAAAAGTATGCAATGTCACAGGTCATGGACAAATCCTAATTATTATAGAGATGGAAAATTCATTGATATGATCTGATCCAACATCGATCTAATTTTGGCAGTCTTATGTACAAGTCTTTCAGCTTGTAATCATAATATAATGTGAATCATAATACATTACTGTGTAAATCATAATACATTGCAACATTAAAAACAATGTTTCATGTCAGTGTCAATCCAAGATTTGGTGTCTAACAAGTGAGCACTTTGTTTCCATCACATAGATTCTTCCTGGTAGATAACACTACCATTCATGTCATCCATGCAGATTAAAGCATGTGACTTTCGTTTATGAAGACAATTTGTTTTGGTCATGTTGACTAACTCTGGAAAGAAGTGCACAATAACCCATGAAGCCCTTGACAAAATTATTTACATTATCGAATTATCCTTCACTATGTGATTACTAGATAAACAAATGTGTAAAAAGGAAAAAGTTTATAACTTTCTGATGGGACAAAATTACACATGTACACTATATATCATGCCAGAAAATTATGAAAATCACATCATATATCAATTTAAATAAATTCTGTTTAAACTGTATTACATCTGTAATGTGCAGGTCCATTGCATGCATACTCAGTTAATTCCGTTTAAAATGTTTTACCTTTGTAATGTTCAGGTCTGAATCTGAAAATCTTTAAATTAAAGATTAAAGTCAGTTATAAAAATTAGTGTTTCGTATTTTCTAAAGAATTGCGTACGTATCAAAACATTTTTCAGATGGGATGTGAAAATAAAAATGATTGCACAATTTTCTATTAAACATATTAAAGTGTATACTTACGCTCCACAATTAATTAGCCATGTAAGGCAGCAACTTGGCTAATATCATGGATGAAAGTATTAACAATGAAAACAAATTGGGTAACTATTATCCTTCTCCAATACACCAGTGGAGTTTTTGAGTCATTGATGGTGTTATCTGCCCTGGCAAGGAAATGTTTAATTCAGTTGTATGTAAACATGACAAATAGGATGTACATGTATATGTAAATCCCAATAATAATTATTAACTGTTGCATTGATAACTTTTACATGTAGGATATATATACGGTTCACTAACTTTCTTGGGGTAGCAATTTATTTAGATTTCTTGGTTGTTACAAACCATGAAATTAAGGACCTCCTATGAACAGTGAACTTAATATGGAAAGAAAAGGACTCCTTCCACAGTACTTGAATTTAAGTATTTAAAAAATATCTTATTTAGAAGAAAAAAAAAAACTTAAAAGGATTAATTTACAGTACATTCTAATAAGATCCTGGGCTTCACTTTAAAGAAAACAGATATTGGAAAAAATGTATTCTTCCATCTGAATCACCATGTTCTACTGACTGAAATGGTTTTATTTATTACTTTCCATATAAAGAGTGATGAATTAGAAGAACATATTTCCTGTACATAGAGATATTTGAGGGATCCAAAAATTTATGTACATAAGTATATATATATGCTATAGTCAAATTATTGCACACATCAGTTCTGTTTCTGTGTAAATATTTGCGAGGAGCAAGTGCTTTGCCCTGAATAAAAATCATGAAGGAAACGTTTGGATTTTCTTTATTCATATATCCTTTTATAATTTATTTCAGATAACTAAACTTTCATATTGGGATGTTACTGAATACTTTACTTTGTGGTGGCAGCCCCTTTCTGTTTGCTGGAAGATCAAGAAATGCCCCAGTGGGCTGTGAAAGTCACATTAATAACACATGCTGCTTACTGGACTTTTCCTCAGTTAAATCAGCCTGAACGTTTCTTCCACAATAGGTGTATTAGATGGATGAAATCATATAAAATGTTGTACTTATTAAAGTACATGTTACACCACCCACCTTCTGTGCTTCGTTTTTATTTCTGCAGCAATGTAGCATTTATGTGAATAGTTGTTTATATACCATGTATTTGCTTGTGTGTGTGTGTGTGTGTGTGTGTGTGTGTGTGTGTAAACATATTATTAGCTTGTATCTTATATGTTCATAACAGATATCTCAAGGTAGATTATTTTCTCATTTGTAACTAATTGAGTCACCCACTGAAAATAAAATATTTATTATTATTAGTATTAGTATTATTAACTATGTTAATAACACATGCTGCATATGGGATGTATATTTTATCAACTATGTTAATAACATGTGCTACTTGTAAGATGTGTATTTTCCCATGTTAATCACGTTATTTATGGGATGTGCATTTCCTCAAGAATGTTAATAACACATGCAATTTACAAGATGTGTATTTTCCCATGTTAATAACACATTATTTGAGAGATGTGCATTTCCTCAAGATGTTAATGACGTGTTAATTATGGGATGTGTATATCCTCAGTCACATTAATAACACAGGCTGCTTATAGGATGTGCATTTACACAACTATGTTAATAACGCATGCTACTTATAGGATGTGTATATCCTCATTTTTGTTGACACCTGCTACTTACAGGATGTGTATATCCTCATTTTTGTTGACACCTGCTACTTAAAGGATGTGTATATCCTCATTTTTGTTGACACATGCTACTTACAGGATGTGTATATCCTCATTTTTGTTGACACCTGCTACTTACAGGATGTGTATATCCTCATTTTTGTTGACGCATGCTACTTACAGGATGTGTATATCCTCATTTTTGTTGACACCTGCTGCTTACAGGATGTGTATATCATTTTTGTTGACACCTGCCGCTTACAGGATGTGTATCTCCTCATTTTTGTTGACACCTGCTACTTACAGGATGTGAATTTCCTCAATTATGTTAATAACACGTGCTGCTTATGGGATGTGCACTTCCTTGACTATGTTAATAATATATTACTGTTTATGGGATGTGTATTTCCTCAACTACGTTAAACAATATGATTCTTATGGGATGTGTATTTCCTCAGCTTTATTAATAGCACATGCTGCTGATAGGGCATGCATATCCTCAGCTATGTTAATAACGCATGCTTCGTATGGGATGTTTATTTCTTTAGCTATTTTAATAACACATGCTACTTACAGGATGTGCATTTCCTCAACCATGTTAAAGCCCCAGTGCCACCATTACATGCATAAAATCGTGCATGCCAAATCATCTGCATAATACTGAAACTTTAAAGAGATTGGTCCTAAACATTTTTGGGTGCCATTAAAACTAGAGAATATTGATGTTTCATCATATTATGAACCATGTAATATCTCTTTCAAACTGAGAAACACAGCCATTTCTCACATGCATACAAAATTAAGCCGATGTTGATAGGCGACATCCATAGGTCAACCAATTTCAGTAGAAGGCTGGAACACAGGATTTGATGACAGCAGCATTGTAAGCATAAGAAACCAATACCACATGGTAGGTGATCCTTATATGTTAGTTTCATTTTGCTTATGATGTGATGCAGTACTCAGCATTTATGGTTATTTTTTTCTTCAAAGACATAACTGACATTTTTTCAAGTCCTTGTTACATGATTACTAATTAATATGGAAATTCGCAACAGCTATGATTTATCTTCAGGCCATGTGTGCCCTTCATTCCATTATCACATTAATATTGAGAAATAAACTTGCTACCATCTGAATCCAGCATTTCTGGAAAAAAAAAAAAAATGTCGTTTCCATGTACTAAGACAAGGGAAGAATCTCTTTTCATTACCTCCCCTTCATTGCCAGTAGGTGTTGCCAGTTTTAAGCTTTAGCATTGCATTATCAAGTATTTTTTACAAATCCTAAAAATCCTTTAAGTTTTCTATCCATCCATACAGGAAGGCTGGAATTAAGGTTCTTACTACAGGTGTTAGATATTTTTTTATATCTGATCAATATTTATGTTGATTTATTTTTATGCAGCATGGATTTTGTTTATTTTGACATTGATCTCCTGTCTTTTTAGCTCACTTGGGTTTTGTAGTAAACTGGGAAAAGTCAATCTTGAACCTTCCCATGGACATGGAGTTTATTACCAATTTCAGCAGTCTGTCTCCTTCAAATGCATATGTTATGAATTATCAAGTTCAGAATTATTTCTAGCTGGGACTGGATTACAGTGAAAGTTTTTGCGATTCCTCAGCTTGCTCAGTGCAGCTGCAGATCTTCTTCTGTTCAGCTGACTGTTCATATGCCTCTTACAGATGGACAAGTCTGAAATTACAGTTTATACAAATGTTGGTTCACAAGGTTGGAGAGCCCATCTCTTGCCATTCTTCAACGCAGTCATTGGTGTGTGGGGCACAGATGAGATGAATCACCTTTTTATACTAGCCATATGGAAATGAAGTTGCTAATCAAGGCTTTTCATGTCTGGAAAGATCAACTTTAAGTGAAAGTAGCTTACATCATGTTGGACGATTTGGTAATGGTGGCCTACCTCTTCAGATCAGGATGGGATCGGGTAGGGTGGCCATTCACCTGGCTTATGCATTCTTGTTTGAGAGTTTCTGTATAGGTGTTTTCAACTAAATATTTCCGTACTATCAGACATTCCCAGCAGGCTCAATGTCCTGGCCAGTTCTCTGTCAAGAAAGAGAAAAATCCTTTAGGCAGAATGGTTCCTTCAATAATTGAGCTTTCAACAGATTTACATGCTTTGGGAGAATCCAGTGATAGACCTTTTTTCAATAAGGTGGAGCCAGAAGCTGCCCACCTTTTTCTCCTGAGACCAAGACCTGGAAGCATCAGCCATGGATGCGCTATCGATCAGCACCACCACACACCTTGGTACTTGTACCAAAATTTCAGAATTTGCAGGGCCATAACTAAAGACTGGTTCTAATAGCCCAACCTGGGTGGGACAAATCCTTGGTCAATGATCAGCTCAATCTAGCAATAAACGTGACCAGGAAAAATCCCAGAAAAACTAAACTTGCTCAATCAGCAATAGACACAGGAATTTCATCCCTGTCTGGGGTGGTTCCTTCTCTTGCTTCAGTAGACAACTCGAATGAAGCAATCGTGGCAACCCATTCATGCACTCAGGCATTACTTTCAGTGCACAGAAAACAAATATAAAAGAAGAAAATATTTCTGTTTCCTGATGAAGACTAGGAAAGAGGATATCACTTCTCAAGCACTTTCATCATGGCTGAAGTAGATTATTCATTCAATGTAGTCTGATGACTCTGAAGATCAGCATCATCTTATGAAAATGTCAGCTCATGAAATTAGAGCAATATCTGCGAGTCTCACTTTCATCAACATTTTCTTTTCTGAGACATAACAGAAACCACTGGCTGGCATGTGCAGTCAATCATCTCAAGTTTTTGTCTCAGGAACATAGTTTTGCAGAGACCAAGTTTAAATCTGGTGGGTCCAGTGGCTGCTGCCCAGATGACCACCTGGCTCATTTAATGCCAGTTCAACCTACTTGTGGGCAATGGCTTGGCACATTAGCAGGATTTGTTTGTAACTTTTATTGGCAAGATGAATTCAATAATTCTCTTCGTAGTTGGGTAAAGGTGTCACAGACCATGGAAACTTTAGTTGTGGTGCTCTGATGTGAGGATAAAGGGCTATCATATATGGAGTCCAAACATTCTTCCCTTGAAAGATGCCCATAGTAGTGGTGGATGCTTAGAATTCCCTCCTATTACCTACTCTCATTCTTATAAACACTTCTTCCCGTTATGGGGGGGGGGGCAGTGTGTTGCTGACGGGGTTCTCGGTGATAAAAAAAACCACACATACTTTTAATTTTGGACACACAAAATTCAATTATCCGACTTCTCATGACACGAGTTTTTCTTTGATCTTCTCTTTTATTTGATCAGTTTGTACAAAGTGAGCATCAATCATGCAGTGTGCAGGTTATCAAACACATGCCAAGAGATTGATAAAGAATAACTAAGTCTCATGGGCTTGATCCTTGTTGATAAGGAGCTTAAGATGCCTGTAAATTGACTGGTGCTGTATTATTGTTTAATTATCTATAATGTCGCTAGCTTGTGAGCAAGGTTTCTCATCAAATAAAATAATTGAGACTAATGACCATAAGCATTTAAAATGAGAAACTAACAAAATTGATTAGGGTGATGGAGAAATGCATAGATTTTGGTTTAAAACCTTCAGTGGAGAAGTTTTTAAAAGTTTGTTTTAATAAAATGAATACAGTATGCTGTGTTCTTGAAAGATGAAGTAAAATTTGTAAATGGAATATAGTCATTCATTTCTTAGTTCATTGTCTTGAAAAATTTATCTGAAGTGGAAGAAAGCTGATTAAATAAATTAAAATAGAACTGAAACTTGAAGGCCTTCCTTGATACTTCCACCTGCACTCAAAATTAATGGCAAGGCAAAGCAATTGAAATTCATGATAGTTGTAACATCACAAGCAATCACAATTATAACAGGTGTCAAAGATTTATTTTATAATATTAAATATTTCATAATAAGTGAGTGTTAGCAATGTTATGAACTAGATATTGGTGACACAATAAACAATAAACACAAAATGTTCTGAATTGTTGCAAGGAAAGGTGTTCATGGGACTCCTGCTGGTAGAGCTGGGTCTCCCAACTTTTTCCAAGGAATGAACCATGGAATACAACTTTCAAAAAGCTCTGGAGAATCCTGACTATTCCTATATATTATTTAAAATGTTACAAATCAAATTCAGCTTGCAAACACAGTTTATTTCTGTTGGATAAATGGATTCAATCGGGTCAAAATTTAAAGGAATGCTGTGCCAAATTCTGCAAGAAAACAAAACTGAGAAATGAAACTCATGTTCATTTGACATTAAATACACGAAGGGAACAGTGTTTTAACTGTTGAAGAAAGGTGAACTGTTGATCATTGGGTCAACATTTTCTATATTTAGTCTGGGTCTGTTACTTTTGAGCAGCCGATTCCAGTTGCAATATGCAAGCAGCTGAGCTAGTTAAAACCTTACTATAAATATAATCTATAAGTTATCTTCCATACCTGAATTGTAATTATAAAAATGACACAATAACAGGAAAGCTCAACATATGATTCATTTATCATTTTACATAACTAAAAATTTATTCAGAATATTGCAACTGATACTGTTGATTTCTTTTGCTGTGAAGGGATATCAGTCTGATAATGTCTTGTAGAAGAAACCAGTCATGCACATAATTAAAGTACTCACATATAAGGACAGCACATTTTTAATACTTTTCTAGGATAGATGCAAGTATTTGTTAGCTTACTTTTTTCTAAACTTTTAAGTCCTGTATATCGTCATTCTTGATAAGGTCACTTTCATATTCAGTGATGTCTTGTACTACTCATGATGCAATATATATTGGGATATTCCAGCAGTAGTTATAATATCACTGCAGTGTATTACTGTAAATAAATTGCAATATTGATGTGCATATTGATTCATAACACCACTACACAAGACATATCAGTGCCTACTGTTACTCTGACATGCCTGAATCACTATCCCTGAATAATATGAAAACATCCCATGAATACAATCACACAGAGTAATTGTTTTTTTAACTTGCGGTATGTCACAGTGATCGTCTTTGAACAGAATGGTATAGAGGTTTATTCAAAATATAAGCTAGGTCATTTAAAATGGCAACTGTGAACACATTACAAAGTGATTATTTTAAAAAACTGACTTCATACCATTCCTAATAATGAAATTGTAACTTACATAGTTTTACTGCAACCTTTATGAGTCCCTGATTAATGAGAATAAAATTAGTAACATTATTATGAGCAGCCTAGAGATATTCGGAAGTCCATCTGTAAAAAATGTAATGCTGCAGAAACAAAGGAGACTCCAACAATGATAAATTTACAGCAACAAGTATCTACCCTTTAACTCTTATGGGGACTAATCACAACAAACACCTTTTTTCATATCAATATATTTATTATCGATATATATCACATCATATAAAGTAACTGAATTTCCAGACCAGCTGGGTACTATGAGAACAAAAGTACAAAAAGCCCCCAGTTAATATTTTTTTTAAATCCGTGCAAAAGGTAGAAATTGTTACAGAAGTACAAAGAAATTTTATACTGTCTTTTTTTTCAGCCCACTTATTTTTATCCTTAACTGGTATGTGTAGGCCTGTTGATGTTTCATCCCTCATAGTTACTAAGAAGAGCCTGTGTTTCTAATAAGAAAACAGTGTCTATATTTAGTTCTTTGGGCATATGATCAAGATAGGTAACAACAATATGTCAAGTGACCTAAGTCATTCAAATTCTTGAGAAATTATTATTCTGAGTGGTTATCTCCCTTGATGTAGTTGGTGGACTTCTATGTTTTCCTTGAAACAAATACAGGATCATTTCAATTAAAAATGCTCAAAGATAATTGCTTCATTTTATTTTTAGCAAAATATTTCACAAATTTTCTTCTATCAATTCTGTGAAGAGATGTGAAATGTTTATAAAATCACATGTATTCAGAGATATATTGGTATTTGCATAAAAAGACTATATCAATACAGTGAAACTCCACTACAACATGTTGGTTGGGGTCCACAAAGTGCCATTGTGCTATGTACCATATGCAATATCAAACAAGTCAGTTAACTGAAGAAACTATTGCATATGCATCCTCTTAGCTAAACAAGGAGGGTGGAGATCAAAACTATGGACTTCACTAATGTAATTACCAATCTGATGCATATTAAATGAGAAATACTTAGAACAGTTATTACATATTTAATCTTTATATTGGCATAGAACCAGTCAATGGTACATACATGCACATAATTAAAGTATGTGTTCTCACCAGCCAATCTCACTGTGTCCATAATAGATATTCCACCAAAAATGAGCACAAAAAAGCATAATTTCTATAATCTATCTGCTAGATTCCATTAAAATTCATGTACTAAATCTCTTACTCTTATAACTTCTAAAACACTGTACTGAAATGTGCATATCTGCTGGACATACCTTAATGGTCTGATTTTTGGAAGACAATAAAAAAAACAAATCAGACATTGGAAGTTTCTAAAACTAATCTTGTATTTAGGCTTGACAAATACTTTAACTGAAATTCATACTGGAGTTCAGTGGTGCTGATATCATAATGTTCATGAGATGAACAAATTCAACAGTCGTGTATAACTGCCTGAACCCAATTTGGGAGAAAACTATTTGATTTCATTAGTAAAGAGTGATCTCCATAAAAATAGCTGTGTCACTCTCTAAACAACAGGAAAAAATAAATAAACCCAACAATCACTGAAACATTTCTTGATAGCTATGACCTATGACTGCATTACTACAGAGCTGCATGTTTGATTATAATTGCAATAATTCACCCATACTGCATAACTGTATCTGTTCCAGTCGGTGTTAGCATTATCATAACATGTGGCCTGTGCATATTGGAATGATCTGAAGCTGCTGTCCGCTTTTCTTACAAAATATAAAAAGGATAAGGGGGGGGGATAAATATATGTGGCAATGACCGAAACTGCTCCCGACTTGGTAACCTTGTTTCAGAATGTGTGCATGATAGCTGATTGAGCATACTTCTGCTTCCTTAATCCCAGTGAACAATTTTAGTAATTGTGCTTCAAGCAATAGTTTTATTATTTTGAGTTGTGCTGTTCACTGGGATTAAGGAAGCAGAAGTATGGATAAAAATGAGATGTGCTATCACATGGATTATGTTTGGGGTTTTTTCGTTTTTTTTTACAAAAGTTTCACTTTAATGAAGAATCTGTTTGAATATTAAATCTAATTTTCATTTATAATATCATTTCTTATATTTTTCTTTCCTTGTCAGTAATAACAGAGTTTGAATAACTTGTGCATTTTCTTGTTTCTTTCTATCATAACTTTTTTTGCAACATATTGACTTAAGGCAGGGAATAAAATTTATGGCTACCAGATACCAAATACATATTTGTCCACTGAAATGATATAAAATGCTTTATAATCCCTTTATAAAAGGGTGAGATTGAAATAGAGACATGTAAAAGCTAATATTTTTAACCAGATTGCAGAATTAATGTTGCTGATCTCTTGGAATGTAACACAGTACCTGGGGCCCAGAGTGGCCAAGTGGTCTAAAGCATTCACCATTCTGGATCACTGCCATCTCACTGCTGTCTGTGCGGGTTTGAGACTCGGGCTCGGCTAACGTGGGTATAGCTTGTCAGTAGCTTCTCGTGGGTTGGTGGTTCTTCCTAGGTTTTCCAGGGTTCTTCTCTGCCAGTTACACTGGCTGCCATGTATAGCCTATCTTGTGCTGAAAAATGGCATTAAACCCTACAACAACAACACAGTACCCCCCCCCAAAAAAAAAAAGAGATTGGGGGGTGCCTTTCAACACGTGGCTAATCTTTTGATGGGTCTTTAATTTTGTGGTTCAGTGTCACAAGGAAATCAACAAAAATTTTGGTAACCCACAACAATTTGTAATACTACAGTAGATCTTTTGCCACACCTCAATGCAAAAAAGACAGATAAAATGACATTTGATAATACTGTATAATGTTAATGTATACATAATGATAAAAAACAATAACACATGCAAAACAAATAAAGAAAATATGTGTTAACAAAATTTAAAAAGGTTTAAACTACACAATATCAAAATGTACTGTGTGATCTAGTTTTGAGAGCAAAATATAGGGATTTTCTGGTTAAACTTTCAATGTTAAAACATTCTTTGCAGAATATATGTCAATTTGTTAATGAATCCTAAATGTTTACCCAAATCCACAAAACTGCTTGGAAACAATATGATTCTAGTGTGAGATTTAACCATTTGCAGGATCTACAGAAAAAATATATTGGTGGAAATCCTATTGATATAAATTTTAAATTAATAATTTTAAATGAACAATATACAACAGGAAATAAATATCAATCTGAAATGAGTAGTTAAACATGTCAATGAAGGACATTCAGGAGATTACCAAAATTTGTCCTTTTTTGGATAGGTGTCTCTTAAGTTAAAAATAATCATCAAGAAAAGGAACCCATAAATTTTACCATTTATAAACAGGTGTCCTTTATATGGAGAGAATCATGGTAACTCAATTTGTAGATTGCTTGTGAAATATTGGAGAGCTGTATATATTCACTTACAAGTCAGGTCCAATTGCAAACAAGATATGATCTGTTGTCACATAATGTGCTGGCAGATCAAGGTCTGTGCTGCTTGTTTTACTGATTCTACTGATTACTCCTATCAAACTGCAGAGACCCAGATCTGCTGGCACATTATGCAATGGCAGATTTTTATCATTGCAGTTTGCAGATGGATCTCTTAACCATACAAAAAGCCAATGAAATTGCCTATTGCACAATCCACTTTGATCATTTTTGATGTACTGAAGAAGCAAGCAAAAGGTACATTAACTCTAAAAAACATGAGATGAAATAATACAATGATAACGGCTAACTATATTTTATATTTGCTTACATAGAATATGTCTGGAGTGAATGCCATAAAATTGGGTTTGAACAGTATAATTGTAATAGTGTGTGTGTATGTGTGTGTGTGTGTGTGTGCAAAGAGAATTCATAATAAATTCAAACTTTTGTCATAATGTAGTGATGAAACAAAAGCATGGACGGAATGTGTTGAAATCGGGACGGAAAGCTGTAATATACATATCAGCCTTATCTGACACAATAATAAGGAATTAGTTCAACATGTAAAAACCATATCAAAATTACAAAGATGTAGATAAACATTAATGCAACATTGTTTGGTCAAAATCAGACAAAAGAATAATATTAAGTATAGAGAAAAAAATGTTTGTTGGTGAGCCTGGAACAACTGAAAAACTTTTGTAGCCAATTAACATTTTGGATTGCTGACCTCAATTTTTATGTAAATTATAAGTAAATTATATATAAGTATTCTGATTAGGAACAAGTAGGAAATGTCGACAAATCTGCATTATTATAATGAAGCTTCATAGTGTTTCAAATTGCTGAAGGGGGGGAATGATTTCATATAATAATACTGAAAATCAAGCTGAAGAAAGTAATAGATCCCATCCATAAACAAATGATTACAGGTCATCAATATTTCGGAATGATGACAACTTAACAGACTCATCAAATATGCCACAGACAACTGCAACAGGAGACTGGCTCATAACAGATCCCTGTTCTTGAATATGGATCCAAGACATAATTTTTCTTCACTTCATTCAGGATCCAGAATGGCAAGAGCAGAGCAAAGAAAACTGAAAAAAGAATTGATATTAGAATCTCTTAAGTAGAATGCTATTTTCTTGGCTGCAAAAGATAATGCCCCTGTAACTTCAAACTCTGAACTGGCTGGCTAATTCATTTTTAGAATAGATGAGTTCCTGCTTGATCCAAACCCTTATCACCTTTTCTCAAATTTTGTAAAATCTGCTGACAGCCAATGAATTTTTAGGGACATTAGAAATTACTCTTTACCTAATATATAATGGCATTTTGTCATGGTGCATTAATGAGATTCAATATTCAAAGAAATGGGAGATTACTGTAAGAAAAATAACGAGGGAATTTATCTCAGAAAAATCATAAATCTTACATGATTAAATTTGTTATACCTTAAAAATCCTCATGTTTCCATAATGTATTTTAATAATGTCTATGCAGTTTTGTTTATCTGTAATACTTATTTTGGCAGAGAGAGAGAGAGAGAGAGAGAGAGAGAGATGGAAATAGAACAAGCAGAAGGATAATTTGTCTTTATATGAGTGATAATACTTTGTAAATTTGTACACAGTTAAGGGTCTCAAAGGAAATCAGTTCAACTCAACTGAGCTACCTCTATAAAGATATTATTATTATTATTATTATTATTATCCATTACAGATCTTAAAATGTACTTAATCATGCAGGTATTAAATAACATTAAAAAGCGAGACTTACTCATGCTTGCAACAGAAAACCAGGTCAATGTGGCTGATATCCAGTACAGCTCAGGGGTGCTGCTTTTCTGTACATTGATATAAAGATGAAGTGAGAAAATGAACTAGAACAAGCAGCTGTTATATAGAGAATAATTTCTACCAAAAAATCTTTTAAGTGACATTGGAAAAGCAGTTTTTAAAGAAAGGTGATAAACATGACCTTTGTGGCACGTTTGGCTATCACATGAAACATAATGAACCATGTTGTGTTTTTGTGGGCTTTAATATCATTTTTCAATACATGATAGGCTTTACAGTATATCAGGTGGCAAGCTTTCTCAAATACCTGTGCTGTTCGAGCTGAGGCTCAAACCCACAAGGAAAGAGGTGAGCTGTGAGTGATCTGCAAAGGTAAATGCCCAAGACCACTTAGCCACCCTGTAATGAACTGAGATATTTGTAACATCAAATACATTTATTATAATATTATGTAAAATGAATAATGTATAGTAAAATCAGTTATGTACTGTAAAATAACTATTGTACTGTAAAATGAGTACTGTACCGTAAAATGAGTACTGTACTGTAAAACAAGTACTGTATGTACTGTAAAATGAGTATTGTATAGTAAAATGAGTATTGTACTCTAAAATGAACCCTGTATTCTAAATGAGTACTGTACTGTAAAAGGAGTACTGTACAGTAAAATGAGTACTGTGCTGTAAAATAAGTACTGTACAGGAAAATGAGTACTGTGCAGGAAAATGATTACAGGAAAATGAGAACTGTACTGTAAAATGAACAATATATAGTAAAATGAGTTTGGTACTGTAAAATAAGTACTATACAGTAAAATGTGTACTGTATAATAAAATGAGGACTGTACTGTAAAATGAATACTATATAGTAAAATGCATATTATACAGTAAAATGACTGCTGTATAGTAAAATGAGTACTGAATAGTATACTGAATACTGTACTGTACTGTAAAATGAGTACCATAAAATGAGAATTGTATTTTAGAATAAGTACTGTGTTGTAAAATAACTACTGGTACTGTATTATAAAATGAGTAATATATTTTTCAATAAGTACTTTATCTTAAAACATACTGGTATTTGTATTGTTCAATTTCTACACCATGTTCATGCCACATCTGTGTCAAAATTTGTAACTGATATATTTGTTCACTTTCATATAAAAACAGCAAGATTGATTCCATTTTTTTTTTTATAAATGAAAGACTGAATAAAACACCTACATATTATATAATTATGACACTTACAGCATCCCATTCCATGAGATATAATCTCAACAAATTGAGCAATCTAAAGTCTGTCTCATTCAAAAATATAATTCTTTTAAAATTATTCCTGGTCACATTTTTTTCATTATTTTCTGAAACCCGATGCATATGTGAAGTGTTGCCCCAGGAGCTTTGGATTGTGGTTATCCAGCAAGTTTTTGCAGTATGTCCCCATAAATCTCTACCCCTGTGCACACCTGAATTACATTTTACATCTGGAAAAAAATAAAAGAGCTAACAATGACCAAAGCTGCTAAATGTGATAAAATCTGATAGATGGCAAATTAATAATCCATTTTAAAGCAGTATATCTGACAATAAAAACACTCAAGGTCTGAGGTAGCTGTCCGAGTTGCAATGTAAAGTCTTTGACAACCAGTAGTGTAACCCATTTTTTAGGTCGAAGTCACACATACGGCAATGAATATTTAATTTACTTTGAGGTTGATTTGATAACAAATGAGACTAAATTTATGCAAATAAATAATAAGTAATTTAATGAATTAATTTAATTTCTTAATTTTTATAAGAAAAGATAATCAGAAAAAATGTGTATTTATTATAATGAGTGAATTCTATGAGAGCAAGACCTGGAATGGAAAATTCCATGGTGCAGGTCATTTGAGGTCAACTAGATATTTAAACATGGTAATGTTTTTGCAAGTTACTTTGACTCAAGACTTAATGTTTATTATCATAATGTAGTTATATGATAGTACAATGTAGATGGCAAAGTTAAGGTCACAAAACTCAAAGCAAATAAGATTATTTTATTTTTCTACACTACTAGCATTATGTACACATATTTTCTTTTCTCCCTTAAAATCTTGAGTTTCCCCCAGATTTGAAGGGCATGAGACACCGTGTCCTTTGCCCTTGGGATTGTAGGTGCAACACTGCATGTGGTATGTACATGTTGCAAAAAATCCCAATGACTACATCCTGAAAATTGCAGTTTCAGTAATATTTCGAAAAATGTATACAGAGACAAACAGCAAATCAGTTACATAATTTGAATTAATAAAAACTATGCCATCTGTAATGTTTTTTTATATGTCTGGCATAGATGAATTTAAATAACAGCTCCTCAACAAAGATCATGGCTGACCAGCTATGTTAAACAGTATACTAATGAATTAATGGTTAAATCATCGGCGTTCTCCCCAACTTTCCACAGATGGGGCCCGTATAGCCCACAGGCTAAAATCTAAAGACTCATTTCACTTTCAGTGGTTATTTCCTATTATTTTATTGTTTCTGTCAATGTTACTTGCTTCCTACATCACCACAATTATGAATATTTAAATTCCTTTGAAATAATGCAATCATTTCTTACTTGTATCATTTGAGTCATTTTTGAGTCAAAAGTAGTATTTAGGACTATTATCAGTGTTTTCTTATATATTTTTTATGCCTGAATGGCTGAACTATCATTCCATGTACTGGTACCAAATGCTGAGACAACGTCCCCATTGTCATCACCTATAATTTCATTTAAGTCATTTTCTACAGTCTTAAATACAAAGTACATGTATTTATATCAGACCTTCTGTCACTATCATCATCACTGACCAAATTATTCAGCATGATAAGTCCATAATTCTTTAATTCCTTACAATTTACTCTTAACAAAGTCAGTTCAAAACACTGTGTAATCTTGAATAATGAGAAGCTTGCCATATGGTCTCAGTGTTTTAATCAAGCCTCATGATGACTTTGAGGAATTTCTTTATAGTCAGCACACAAAGCCCAAGCTTGTACAAGATACATTTATTTTTTGTGTGCCACTGACTATGTACTGCACATGTCTATTTTTGCCTGTTCTAATTTTACTGTGCTACACGGCACAAGGGCACTTCCTGGAGAAAATATTGTAGAATGCTGAGGTAACAGAGTAAAGTATATTTCTCATAGACTCACCATTGTGGCTTAAAGAACAGCCTGCACCTTTCAAATCTGGCATGCTAATCAGTGAGTCATTATGGCTTCTCATTGAAGATCAAGGCATAAAACAATTCCTCCTTTGAAAATCTTACAGAAAATTACTCAAATCACACAGGATACACCGTATCCCCACTAAAAAGCCCCTCAGCGTATTGCCCTTCTTGTAACAAAGTAGTGGTCAGGGACCCCATATAATTGTCTGACCTTTGTTTTATCATTGCAGCTTGAATTATTTTCATGTAATTTAGTTCTCTGCTAACGAGGACCAATTAAAATGTGATATCACCTCATTAAATACCTTTTATTTGTGTTTTTATTCACTATCATGGCAACACCTATGTAGGAACATCCTTCAGTACAAGTTCCTTCACTTATGAATAGTGTTATAAAGTGTGAGTACAGGACATTGTCAGACATCAATGACTCTGTATGTGTGTGTGTTGGGGGGGGAGTGGGGGTGTACAAATATCACAAGATTTTATGCCATCTTTTTTAACCTAGCTTCTTACACAGTGGTTGACTGATTCAGTTTCATTATTGTTAAACAATTCTCATTACATTCATACTCCTGCACGGAGGGGAGACTATAAATCTTTATAAAATACTCTCAATACTTTGAATAAATAAAATAAAGTTTCTTTCTTATATATTTCATACCTTTCCCAGTTACATGAAGATACAGAATGCAAGCTCTGTACAAAATGGTGCACATCCTGTTGTAAAGGGATACTAATAGAATCCAACATTTCAACATAGGACTAATACATCTTAGCACTGTTAATAATTTGGGAAAATTGTCCCGCTTAACATATTTGGAGCTTAAATTTTTGCATCATGACCAAGAATATTTTCCCCATTATTGATAAATCATTGTCATAAATTCATAAAATTGTTATGCTCACGAAAGTTTTGTGATTTAAAGAACATATCTGACTCTTATACAGTCCTGCCCGTTTATGTCGACATCCTCGGGCCTGAGGAAATCTTGTCGACATAGGCGGATGTCGAGATAAGTGTTGGGGGGGTCTGAAAAAGAAGTTAAATTCGTCAATAAGGGGCGACCTGTTGTCAGTGAGTAGCATTTACACTTTGAGAAAAGAAACAATGCAAATTTTGAGTACATGAAGACAAAACCAGTGTGAAATACACTTGTATATTGACAAATTACACTTTGGTTACCTTTGTGTAATAAAATCCACAATAAAATATTGCATCGGTCACATCCTGATATGAAAAACATTCACTACGATATTCAATATCGGCATTAGCACATGGTTGCATAGTTGTTATTTACATGCTTCAAGTACATGTACTTAAATTGGCCTAGATTTTGATCAGTCTGTTCCCATCTTATTGAGGCTACCAAGGGGATGGGGCTATTCACAGGGAAATGAAAACCTGTCAACAAGTAGCTTTTATCCATCCTGACAGGGTGTTATGTTTAAGAGAAAATGTTTCACAGACATCTTTGCGAGATGCCCCACCCTCAACTTCCTTAACAGCCAGATATTTAGTTTCCAGAGACTGTAAATTTAATCTGCGTTTTACACTGCCATTGGTAGCCATTGCAAATATAAATAAAGTTAAAAAGGAAACTTTCACAGCACAATAAACTTGTTTTAATCACCGATCACTTTGGAAAATGCAAGAATCGATCAGATTTCATTGCTTTTATTTAAGTCACCGCGAGAGGCCAACTTTATAGGACCAAACAAAAGCCTGTTTTTTTATTTGACCGCGACATTAAAGCCTGGTGGCAAGATCAACTAATTGTGGAATAAAGTACAGGTCGGAACTGGCCGCTTGCTGACATAAATGATTATGCGGGAAAATTAAAGCCTGGTGGCAAGATCAACTAATTGTGGAACAACGTATGGGTCGGAACTGGCAGCTTGTCAACATAAATGATTAGAAAACAAAGGATTTGTTCAAGCTGGGGCCAAGGGCTTCTGTCGACATATACGTTTATTTTTTTATCTCTACGTCGACATAAGCATGACAATTTTGGTAGTAATAGTAGACCAAGGGACCGGGACTTTGCTTTTTTGTCGAAATAAGCAGCTTGTCGACATAAGTGATATCGATATAAGAGTGTAGGACTGTAGCATACTTACACAATCCTCCGACTTTAGAAAAAATCCAAGTAGAACAAATGACTCTATAAAATCAACCATCCCAAAGATATGGAATGCTATTTTGATCTGTCTTGGCACTGGAATCATTATGGAGAATAGGAAAGAGAATCCTGTAAAAATAATGTACATTCTCAATGTAGACTCAAAACGTCACAAATAAAATATGAATTGTGAGCTTTCCATTGGCCTCATCAATATCAAGCTGCCCTTAAAACTCCATTGGAGTCATAATTCCTGAAGTTACTGTGCAGAAACAAAGGTGGGTGCATCAAATATTCAAGAGTTACAACTCCGTTAAGCAATGCAGAGCTCTGACAATCAAACTCTGCCAAGCTCTCACAAAAATCAAGATGAACACCATATTTGGTTGAAATTCTTCAACAACTGAAGGCGTTACAGTTCAAAAACAAAAATTGGTGGAAAAGTCCATATCTGAAGAAACCCATCTGTTTTCTTTGAAATGGGGCATATATGGTTGCTATAAATAGCAAATAAGGAGAATAATCTTATGCTGTTCTTGTGCAGCAGTCATCTTTTTAAGAATATTCTCAAATTTATATGATTGAAAGAGATGACAATAAAAATGACACAACAACTTTTTTATTGCTTTATTTTTATCTTTTAATGTACCAAAAAAAGCCTAATCCATATACATGCAAGCATAAAACATAATATGGTGAAAAAAGCTTAATGATTAGACCAAAAGCATAATGGTTGGCATGTATGCGAGATATTGTGTATATGGCTTGTTCTTTGAATTTCACACAAAATCAATGCTCATAGATGGATATGTCAAGAATATTTTAAGTACTTCTGTCTGGAGAGCTCCTACAATAATTCATATAGTCTTTAGGGATTTATCAAATTCTGAGGAACATACATGCGGTTAGGTGGGCAAATGACCACAGATCTACTCTCAGAATCTGTTGGCTGGGTTTATCTGACAAATTACTGAAACTTTTGATTGATAGTCAAAACGAAAACTTATTACGAGGACAACTGGTCCATACTCCATAAGTAAACAAGAAGTAATAGTCCTCCTCTTTATTACAATTATCCACTACCATATATACTCACATATAAGACTAGTCCAACTGCAAACTACAGATCCCCAGATCTGATCTGCCATTGCATAATGTGCTGGCAGATCTGAATCTATACACTTTGATGGAAGTAATCAATGGAACAAAGAACACTGACGCTAAACTACCAGTGCATTATGTGCCAACAGATCAGGGTCTATGTTGTTTGCAGTTGGACTCAACCTAAAAGTGAGTATATACAGTATCTACTCAAATTTCTTGATTAATAAATCTGATTATCTTTGCAATCTTTCACACATTCTCCACTGACCTTCTTTCATACTGCAGAGACAACATTTGAAAAAGATGAGGCAATTTCAAAAATTAAATCTACAAAGTCTTGAAAGATCAAGAATGCATATTTAAATGTTTAGTTGAGTTGCTATAGTAGTTTCATGTGACTTCACACAGTTGTGCTTTCTTTTTTTTTTGCATATATGATTTCTGCATGCCAAATTATTTTCTTATCCATATGCTTTCCTTCAAACTTCTATCACTAACATTTACTGTTTTTCTGTTTAATTCAAACATTCGTAACATCATGAATATCAAACATTTTGATGTACAATTCATAAAATATACACATTCAGATCAAATAATATACTGCATTAATTTTTTGCAGTGTAGAAATCTGTGCAATTTAGCAGTCTAAAAGTAAGACTGGAAATAAATTCCATCAAATTTTACCTCCTTAAATATTTTAATCTCTTTACAGCTACAATCACTAAAACATAAATAAATAAATTCAAAATCCCATTTCTGAACAGAATTGCTAAATTTTATGACTATGAAAACAGCTACTATTCATGGAAATAGAACACAGGACTGTTTATAATAAATTCACAAGACTAAACTTTACAAATTTCTCACCTACGACAAAGAAGGTGAAGATGATGGAGACAATGAGAAGCTCAAAGAGATGTCCAGCACAAAAGCGGGATGATTTTTTCATGGCCAAGATGTAGATCTGGGGGACCAACAGCATCAGTGTGAACAGCAGACTGACGAAAAATCTATAAAAACAGATGATATTCAAGGATGAAATTTCAGCCACCCACACAATTAAATTTACCCTGACAGTTAGACCTCAATCATTTTCTCAATCACAAGCTAACATGATTGCAGACATTTATTTTTACATTCTTTTGGCAGTGCTGACCAGCCAGTTTGGAACATTATCCCATGCATTGGCAGTGTGAAAAAGAGAATAAACCAAACAATGGTCTCTCTCCCATCCGTAATGCTGTTATGGCCATGGATCCAATTAAATTGGACAAAAATTATGTTTATCATCACATCTTTATTTAATTCACTTCACTTTAATTCTTGGCTCATGAGAAACAATTAATGTCATTTCAAATTACAAAATATCCAATTTTTATGTTTATGCACTGTCGGGACAAAGCCTTGTTGGAACATACCTCAGTATAGCACTCCCTCACTTATAACATCACTTGTATGCCCCGACCAACATGGTCATAAAGTGAGGTCAGTGTATTACCTATTACTGTGCTAACTTTTTAAGGTAATGTCCTGCAAGTTAGTAACTGTCATGTCATGTAAACCCCCTAATGAACAACTGTTATTTTTGTAGTATGTTAAGCTGATTTTGGTATGAAAGCCTCATGTTTGATTCCTCGTAGCAATATTCATGTTTAACAACAATCTATACATTTTTCTTTTTATGCTTTCTGTTTTTTCCCCATATGTTAAGGGACCATCCTATTTTACCTACTGAAATGTAGGTCACGAGAACCTGAAAACACGTCTATTTGCTTGTGTGAGAATTTTTTATTAGAGAAAAGACAACAGCATTAGTAAAGTGTGACTAAAGAAATATGATCTTAATTTGAAGGAATGCGTCAATATGGGCTGCTAAGTGTGTGAAATATACCTGAAAAAATTTGGCCTCTCATTCCTGAGTCACTTTACCAGGGAACACACTACATAATACCATAATTTAGGCAGTAAGGCATCAACCCAAAAACACAAATACCTGGGACAATGTCTTAAATTATTGGACTAGGATGGTCTCTGGTAGCTGGTGTATTACAACATCAAATCAAGGAAGTAAAAAATTGTAGCAGATCGAAGCATACCCTAGATGAATGTTTGGTGTATCTTTTTTGCATTAACTCTGATTTCTTTGAGCATATGCTTGGGTTTTAGGCTTTCAATCTACCTCTAAGACAACAGTGCAACAAGTGAAGGAGATAGGTTAAATGGGTCAATGCAGTGAGTGGCATGTAATACTAACATTAAAAGCACCACATCTTTCATCAATGGAGACTGCTTTGATCCTAAACCCATCAATAGAGCAGATAGGTGTGATTCACACTTGGGTGTTTTCTTTCAGGACATTTATTTTAAGCTCATGTTTGTAACAAAGCATACACACTATTACTAACTGAAGTTTCCTTAGTTTAGTCCAATTAAACATACTGTAAGATCTCACTACTGATGTCTTTAAAATTCTGACACATAACATCCTAATGAATAAGAGGCTATAGTACAAGTCATATGGGTCATGTATGCACATTTACTCATTTAAAATAATAATTTAACACTAATTTTCTTTAGCCAAAGTCTATTGAATCCTGATTATTGAATACTCTGCACCTTAACTGTCACCAAGAAATTCCAAACAAAAATTATCTCTTGCTATGGACTTTTATAACGGTGGCCATGTATTAAACTTGGGTCAAAATAAGAGCGTGCCGAGTGGAATCATCACAATCGAGGGTACTACAAATGTGTTTATCAATATGCGTAGAGTTTATCGTGACATCACAGCACATGACATTCAATCCGGATCGTACTGGAACACACCTTTTGGTTCATTTTGTCCAAAAATGTCTATGTACTTTAACACTGATTTTACTGTATGCACCTCTTGCGGCATCTAAATAATGACCTTCCAAAGGAATATGGATGTATATGAATCCAAATGAAATGAATACTTACCACTTAAAGGTATGTAGAATCAAATTATAAAAAATGACACCCATTACTGAAATAGTCGGTGCTGAATGCCTACGACCCGTGTGACTTGTACTGTATATGAACATAGCATCCGATTGGATGAGCACGACGTCATTAGGTCACATCTTTCATTTAAATAGTTTTACATATTTAATTTACGTCAATATGTCCTTTTTAAATCTTAACAGTAATGCAATTTAGCTGCGTGCATTCAGAGATAGCAAACGATGTAATCTACTATCGTTGGTGTATGGAAACAGTCTAGACGAAAACAAGAGATCCGAAATTAGGTTACACTCACATTTTTATTCTGTTGTTCTGTGGAAACCATCGCATTACATGGTATACAGAATGTGCCCAAAGATAATGAAACATGCTTTTTTTTCGAAAACGGGATTTAACCAGTTTTTGCAGGCTAAGTAGCCAGATTGTTGATTCTAATCGTTTTATCTTGATTACGGAGCAATTTTCTTACTCGGAACGATTACAAGTTGTTTACAAATGGCGACCGGATGAAACTCAATTTAAGTTAAGAGAATGTCAGTAACGCTAATTTGAAGCGGATTTCTGCGTTTGCTACAGAAGAAGATGGAGGAGAGACAGAATCAGACAACATCGTTTTGATGTCTATAAAAATAAGATACAGTATCGAATACAAATTATAATAAACGTATAGTGTTACGTATATGTAATTTAATTGCTCGTGTGTTAGTTTTAAATTCTCTTTTATTTTATTTTTATTTTCATTACATATTATTGTAATAATTTTATTCACTGGATTTGACTTTTTTTTCTCGGAAATTCAGTCTTTTGTTTTGACCTGATTATAACGCAAAAGTGTTGCTTTATTACTATTTTTAGCTCACCTTGGTTGAGAGATTTGTAAACACTAAGTGAAAATGACTGGTTATTACCAAGGTCATGTTCGGCCCACGTGTTAGCTATGTTGTAAACAGCCTTTTTTTTATTATTCATTGCCAGCGTGAGAATCTGATTGTTAGATAGGGCTATTCTAAGCTACATGCTAAACGGCATTTATTTTCACCCTGGAAAATATTCTTTTTCGACGTAATTCTTGGACAAAGACATTCACTAAATTATTTGGAATTCAAAAGCCGGAATTATATTCTTGGTGACTCAACAAGGAACTATTGACACATCAAAACAAATTGGTTATAGAGGACGTCATCGCCTTCCATATTGGAACTTCATCGAGATTCGAACTTGGAGTCAATTAGAACTGTTTAGTGATAGGACTTATATTTTTCAATTCTAGGATTAATTTTTGGATTATATTCACAAACCGTAAGTCCTATTTTATATTTTTACCTTGTTTTCTAGGGAAATAAATTATTTTGTTAAAATTTACAAAGCTTGTTGACTTCACTCTTTTCTTTTGTTACTTTTGTACGAGCCTACACGTAACAATAGCTATCAAGTCATCTGATAGTTTGAATATTATGTTGTGATTTGAAAAATTCTAAGTTCCCATTCTTGTTGTATTTTGGTTTCGTTTGTTTTCGTTTTGTTGGTTGGGGGATTTGTTTGGGGAGGGGGCAGGTTTTTTTTGGTTGTATTTTTTATTTGAAAAATTTCTTATAGGAGCATAATAAAATGTGCCCCCAACTCTTTCGAGGGTTAAACAGTAAAAAGTGCTATCTGCTTTATACGAAAATTGAGTTAGTGTCATATTTTTTAATATATGTCATTCTTTTCTTACAACGAAATAAACAAATACAAACTAAATATGCCATTTACTCATTAAAAACGCTTTGTGCAGAATAGAAAAAAAGCAAAAGGGAATGTGTGTTGACGGCTCATATTTTTTTATTAAATAGTTGATAACTCACTAAAGCTACCTGCGACACGTGAAATGAGACTTTAGCACCTTACTCCGGAGCAAAGAGAATACTCTAATTTATTATGATGCTAAAATAGGTACTGAAGTCACACACATCTTCTTTGTTCTTTAATTCGGCCATTGACCAAAGTATGAAATTATAAACTTTAGAAGATAAATAACTGGAGTGGACACACATTGTTATTGTTATAGTCTACAGTATGGTGGTAAGTCATATAATCGCATGCATATGATATAGTATACCTAATTTGTAAAACATTTTTCATTAGCTTGTAGACAAAATATATCAACTGTACTGCTTTTCTGATTACCTCTTCTGATTTATTACAAAGTAAATTGCAACAAAATTTATTAGATGGGTATTCGTAATAGTACTTTAGAAAAAATAATTCTGAGTATTTTTGACATTTCCACGCTGTTGCATAAATAACATAATATACGTGCCCTATAGACATTTTTGTCTACCTGTAACAATATTAATAGGAAGTTCTCCTCATCTACAGAGAGGAAATAACCATCTTATTTTGTTATATTCAACAATATATAAGTATTTTTCATATTCTATAAAACTGTTATAATTCTTAAAATTCTTTAAAGGGGCTGGTCCATTTACTTCAACGTGCCATTCTTGCAAACAACTATCCATTCATTGCTGTCCAAATTACACAATAAATGAATCAAAATAGCCAATATCATATGACATCCATACAAAACCAAACCCATATTTACAGCTGTGATCAACTGCAACAAAGGATCTTATACCTGCAGAGGGAAAAACAAAAACAAAAATAAACAAACAAAATAAGAAAAGTAAAAAATAAATAAGAGAAAATTCACGAGAAGCAAACAGCAGAAGCTGACAGTCAGAGAGAATAACATCACACGAAGATAGATTCAGATCAAATTGAAGGGGTCGGGGTGGGGGGAATGAATAAATGTTAAAACCATTATTGATTAAATTTTGAAGGTCACCAGAACAGTGCAAATGTCATTGATAATGAATCATTATTGTGGGTTTGTCGTGCTGTCGCATCGTACGGCTAAGAATCTGTAGCCACATGGGGTCTGGCTATGTGTCTCAAAGGCGATGATCACTTCAGTACTGACCAGGTTGAAGTCTTAATGTTTTATAGGGATGTTGAGGGCCTAGAGATCGGATTAGTTGACATATGGAACCTTCATCTTTTGACCAGGTGTTGATAATACAGCTTGTTCTTTCCGGTCATCGGTAGGATGAAACCCTTGAGTTTATCATCGATACTGTGGCAGTCACGAGTGTGGTCCTCAAGCAGATTTTTGGAGAAAAGATCTTAATGCATCCATAGCAAACGTGTTGGCGATGCTCGAATTGATTATTTATGCACATCATTCATGAAAGGTTCTTAATCCATACATAGTGTTGATCTTCGTCGTCGGAGATTATCAGCAGGAATATGATTTTGTTAAGTACCATGTCCCTCATGCAAGGGGAGAATACCCATTTACAGACAAAAAGACGTTGACGGTGATGGTGGGGTTAAGGCACTCACTCAGTTTTAGGTATGTTTGGGACATTTGTTGGAAACTTGTGCTTATCGAACCGGAGAAGGCCAGTATGGTCGGAAGCTTGGTGCAGGGCGGAAAGCAAGGCCAATTCAAATCTTTGGCTGTCGCCGTTTCTACGCTTACATTGGTCGGCAGAAAGACAAGGTGCCGCTTGGATACGATGATGACCACGAAATTGTTCGTACTGCAAGTCCAGGAGCTTCATTTACTCAGACCTATCCACCTGCCAGCCTGAGCCACTGCCCGTAAACATTTTTGAGTCTCGTCTGAACATCAGCGATAGCTGTGGTGAGCAGGGTTTTGAGGTCGTCAAACCATGTTGGATACGGCGGTATTATAATTTGGTGTTGACCTTTCAATCAATACCCTTAACATAAAGTTAAACTTGACATAAGTTTTGTCGATCTCCTTTTTGAGGACTTCAGTAAGACATGGTAACATGGCCTGGAGTCACTGAGATTGTTCAACTAACAGGAGTGGCCTACTGGGGCGGGGGCTATGTAGTCGACGACCATTATACAGGCCTTTCCGTATTTTCTCTCCACCTGCACGAAAGTCGAAGGATTGGTGTCGTCGATGGGTCGTCCCTTGGCCGGCCTTGGATCTGGTGTGGCCACCTGGACTTGGCCGCTTGTCACCTGGCTCTATACATGGCAGACATCAACGGCGTGGCTGGCTCTGAAGCTGGGGATACATAGGTCAACGGGGTTTACAGGGTCTTGCCATGTCTGCGGTCCAGGCGGATTGGCGCTTGGCTTGACGCCTGGCAAGCTTTGACAACTTTGCTGGCTCAACCGCTGGGGCTGCTGGAGTTGGCTGACGAAAGACATGGTTAGGGTCTTTGCTGCCTTTCAGTCGACCAGAATTATCCGGCCTTACCACAGATGACTGCTTCCCTCTTAATGGCTGTCTGTACCAACTCAAGCATTTCATCACAGTGCTTAAGCTTGATTTGCCACTCTTGAAGTATATCGATGATTTGATCGATAAATGACATTGTGCTGCATTACGTCTCGCGGTGTGACTTAAGGCACAACCTTTGTCTAAATGAACGAATTTTGCTGGGTGTTATAATGCACTAGAGTAGGTTGAAGAACGATAAGTTGGCCAGATACCCATCGCTAAGCGCCATTACAACCAGTCGGCCGTACAGCGTCCCACTGGTAAGCCCTCACACCACTGCGACCAGTCGACAGCCGAGTTAACGTTCCTTGTCAGGGCCAACCGTTACCGGGAGGAGCACGGCGACCCACCGTTAAGCCGTAATCCCCATGTCCCGGGTGGTAAGCTGGCAACAGTCAATCGTCGAGGTCATCGCAATGTCAAACAACAGCTCAAAGCTCTGCCTATAGTAATGCTGGGCTTGCCACTGCCCGGCGCCCACCGTTAAGTCCTCACACGGCTAGGCTCGACATCGCCAACCGCCCCCACGTTACAATATGTAGCCGTACAGCGCCCCACCGTTAATTTTGTCACACTGCTGTCCGCCACAACCCCACCGTAGAGCTTGCATCGTGACCAGGCATCCGTTATGCCCAAACCCAACTTGAATCCTTTGTGACCAGTTTGCCACCTATCTCCTATACTTTTGAATGGCTTCGCGAAAGCAAGACAGACCTTAGACAGTAATTTGTTAAGCTCCACATACTGACGGGCTCACCACTGCCAGGAGCTCCAACTTTAAGATCTACACAGTGTTTGCTTCGTGGTGTGCCAAGTGATGAACGGACAGACGTACATCATCCCACCGTTAAGCTATACACACTGCCGAGCTCCACTGCGACCATCACTCATTCCGACAACCGTTCTCTCATCAAAACCAGATGACAGCCGGGCAGCCATTACTTGGCATATCAACCGCGACCAGACGCAAGCTATAGCCATCTCCTATACTACTATTGGGCTCCTCAGGTCTAGGCAGCCGCACAGAGCCCGTTCGTTAAGCCTTCGTACTGGTGGGCTCGGTTGCAGCCAAGAATCTGCAAACCTCCCTGAGCTCAATGCACTGCTAGGGGTCAACGCCCTCGTTAAGTCTGGTGCGACCAGGCAGTAAGTCATGCCGTAAAGTTAATCCTAACCAGGCAGTCGACACCCTACCATTAAGCCCTTCGTACAGCCAGACAGCTATCCTGCGTCAACGGCTCATCGCGAATAGGCGATATCAGCCCTTGTTAAGCGTCATACTGCATGTAACTCATGGAGGCTCCAAAGTCTCTTTAATTGATGCCTTTTGTGTTTTTAATATCGTACTGCGCTGTACAATCCCACTGAATTCGGTTATAACCTTTCCATAGCGCTTTTGTTGTCTACTTTTCTATGCTTCGCAGCTTGTTTGTTGGATATATATATATATATATATATATATATATATATATATATATATATATATATATATATATATATACACACACACACACATATGTACTGCGTAAAAGGCGCTGTTGCAGGTGTGACCCGAGCTTTATCACGCAGTATCGTGTCTCAATTTAAATATATGTGGCGCGCGGGAAGAACCTCCGTTTGCTGTTTTAGCGCTATAATGCATTATTGACGCTAAGATGCCCATTTGGTTCGTCTTGCAATTTTGCCACGAGCATTAGATGCGTGTAGTCAAAGGCGTCGGAGCGTCACATGAGGCCGAGGACGAACAGGGATGCCCGCTGTTGGCATACTTAAAAGCCGGTTTACCTTCATCAACGACAATAGTGGCAAAAGGCACGGTTTATAAAAATGATTTACTTTCTTGCTTATCATTCGTCGAACTCGTACCTTCCAGGGTCTAAAGATATGTTTTTGATTCTTGTTATTTGTCGAAAACAGATCTTTCTTCAAGTGAGTTAAAAATAGCATTTGCCACTACTCTCATGAAATATTTATTTCACCACTCTGAAAATGTTGAATTAAGGGCAATATTTCTTGTGTCATTATTTATGATGTCTTTGAAAATTAAAAATATTATTTTGTGTTTACTTTTCCCATCTCCCTGAACTCTGCTAAAGGCAAAGCAGATTCACTAACTGTCTTGATTCTGAATGGTCTAATCATTTTTATTTTGTTTTAAAAATAATATCTCCAGATATTACTTGCCCTGGCCATTGGTTTTGTTTTGGGTGTAACGCCATTTCTCAGAGCAAGATAGGCTATGCATGGCGGCCAGTATAACTGGTGGAGGAATAACCCGTGAAAACCCCGGTAAGAACCACAGATTCATGAAATGCTACTGCAGCTTTCTCATATACCCAAATTGGCCAAGTCCGAGACTCGAACGAATGCGGACAGAGGTGAGATGATGCTCACGCGCACGTGTGTGTGTGTGTGTGTGTGTGTGTGTGTGTGTGTGTGTGATTTGGACTTTTAACGTAGCTTTAACAATTTTATTCATATAGCTTTGATCTGCAGTGTGGCAGTTTATAGCGATGTCTAGCACTGAGGCATCGTGATGCAGATATGTAGCATCATGTCCCACCCAATCACATTATCCTGACACCAGGCCGACAGGTCCTAAACACTAACCTCTTAATGCTGTGCGCCAAGCGAGGCAGCAGCTAGTACCAGTTATATAAGTATTTGGTATGACTCTGCCCGGATTCGAACCCGCGACCTCACGCATTCGAGGCGGATGCTCGAACCACTTAGGCCATCAGAGCGGTGGTGAGATGGCAGTGATGGGTATAGGCGAGCATTTTAGACTACTCGGCAACCCGGAGCCCTCTACTAGTATCATAATTTTGAGAAGGTGTTCTTGTAGCAAATTATTAAATTGACGTTATCGAAGACGAAATTTGACGAAGTTCCTATTAGAGTTGTACTTTACAGTGTTAATTTATTAATTTAAATAGTAGTCTCTAATATTCTCGATATGTAAATATGTCAGTCAGTCCTTCCAACCATCCGTCCGTCTGTCCATTTATTTGTATACCTTTCTATTAGGCAAATATTATCCAGTGTCTGGTATTATTTCACTTATAAATAACGATTTGTAGGTTCTACTACACTGTCCAAAATTTGATAGAATTTTAAAAAGTTGCGTTCATGCTGTCGTACAGGTAAATAATGACATATACAAAAATCTGTCAGTTTACATACACCTTTATATACTGTCAAAATATGAATTGAACTGGCAGTATTTCTGAACTAACTGGGTGTGCTACCATGTCTAGTACGACGTTAAATGTCCTTGTCGTTGGTGTCCTCGGCTATATTTTCTACAAAATCTTCGCTTTCATCGTCTGGTAAAAATTTAAGACGTATATTTAAAGACTGTCCTGGACCAAAGGATGGACACTGGCTTCTGGGAAACACGAACAAGGTACTCTCTCTCTCTCTCTCTCTCTCTCTCTCTCTCTCTCTCTCTCTCTCTCTCTCTCGATCTTTATTGCAAATAGGTTGTTCGGTCCTTGATCTTGAGTTTTTATCCGGTAAGGGACTGCCAATTCTTTTTGGTTTAGGGGTGAGGGTGTGAAGAAGGGCCTGGGATCATTCTTTCTGACAAGGATTCTTTTACCTGAAGAAAATTAATTGTTTTCATCAACAAATATGTAAAAGTGTTCGGTGTGGATGTGCCCCTCTGTTAATTGATTTGGCGATCGTTATCTAGAGGATGACCTCCCTCGATGTTATTGCCCAGTGTGAGTGGATAGATAGAACATTAACAGAGAATTGAGCGACACTGTTGAGAAGAAATAAACAAATACGAGCCCCCTTAAACAATGAAAAATAAAATAAATTTTAATTAATTAATACATAAACTAAAATTACAACTTCAATCCAACAGATTTACATTAATGGAATTTAATAGCAGTGTTCAATTACGAATTCGTTCATCATAGTAACGAGTGGTGAAAAGAGTACAATGTCCACGCCTGACTTGCATCACCTAGCGTCGTTCCTCTATTGGCTTTGTGTATTCCACGTCTAGCGTGTATGCTTGGTTCTTCCTCTGACCCTTCTATTCCGAACTCTCTATTTGCGGACTTCCCTCTTGGACTGTCCTCATCGGGTTCTCTCGGGGAGGATATAGAAAGCTGTTCCCTTCAGTGATAAGATTACCACTAAATCGCTATGCGTATCACAACCTATCCGTACATAAAATTCTCTTACTTTCGTTATTCAGAAACGTAAATAGCTATCCACACTGCATACATTCCGACATAATGTGACCTTAACGATTAACGGTCCTTACAGACTTACTGTATTTGAGGTAAGGTATCATCGTTATCTCTAGTTACAAATGACTATTGTAATATACATCCAAGTCTGACCTTAATTAAACAGTTCATCGCCCTCGCTCCCCGAGGCGATTGACTAGAAATTAACACGTGCGGTGTATACAACAATACTGCCGTATATATCTGCATACGTTACAATACGTCTTCTTATTCTAACTAGTCAGTTCCACTCAATAAGATAAATGCTCGATTACTATTGCATAAGAGTCGCTAATTTCTAGCTTACAGTAACCAATAACCTGCAGATCTTTTAAGCATTACAAAATCACATGTAAATATGCAATTATCATTAACTCACGGTAAACAGTATCATCCTACAGACAACGGATATTAATTCATATAACCATAAGAAATTCTACATATTTGAATATTTGGATTAATTTGTAAATCCCTATGAAATACTACCCATTTGAATATTTGGATTACATCATAAATCCCTATGAAATACTACCAATTTGAATATTTGAATTACATGCAATCAGTCAATTCTATCAATGAACTAATAACTGTAAAATTAAAGAAATAAATTGCATAACAATTCTAACATATCAACATATTTCTATGAAATTTAATAAGCGATACATGGCATAGATCATAAGCATATCAAACACATTTGCATAAAACCAAACAACAAAATAGAAAATTACATGGAAATTAAAATTGCGTACTTTAATGCTGTTTCTTTTCCACACAATCTTGCGTC